>WBNM01026465.1:14857-61892 GCA_013399055.1 Ramphastos sulfuratus
CCCATGGTGACACTGAGGCTGAGGTCACCAACACCTCCTCATGGTGGCACTGAGGCTCAGGCCACCAACACCTCCCCATGGTGACACTGAGGCTGAGGTCACCAACACCTCCCCATGGTGACACTGAGAGGCTCAGGTCACCACCACACCTTGGTGACACCAAGAAGTTCAGGTCACCACCTCACTATGGTGACACCAAGAGGTNTTTTAATGAGAGAAAGCAGATCATTGGTTGTGAAAAGAAAATAATGATGAGGTCTGTATCATTCATTGGTTTGCTGAGAGGGATAAAAAGCCAAAATATAAACAATCTTCTTTTCCTTTGTCTTGGGATGTTGCCCTATTCCTTTCTCCTTTGATCTAATACCTCCACTCTAACCTCTCCACTACCAAATAACACCTAAGCTTTGCTGGCTTTTGGGTTTGTTTGCCTGTTTGGGACAGATGGAGAAAGAGGAGGCAGTTTTGAGCCCTTCTGAGCAGTTTCCTTTGCCCAGGAGGGAGTTTGGAATTCTGTATGATTTGTAATTTGTATATAACTGTAAATACTTGTAGTAAATACTTGTAAATATTGGGTATATATACTTGTAAATGTTGCTGTGCTGTAAATAGAGCTTCATCTTCCTTCCAAGCCATCTGAGCTAGTCTGGTAAATTTCAAATAAAGAAGTGGGGGTGGGAGGAAGTTTCCAACCCACATCAGTGGTTGGACTCGATGATCTTGGAGGGCTTTTCATACCCCAACAATTCTATAATTCTGTGAAAAGCCCTCTGAGAACCTTGAGTCCACCATAATGACCACCATCAGCATTAAACCACGTCCCAAAGTGCCATGTCCACACCTTTCTTGAGTGCCTCCAGTGATGGTGACTCTGCCAGGATTTGTCCTGAACTACCTGCTGGATACTGGTCAGGGGTTAAGAAGGCACCCGAGGAAACTCAGCCACTGTTACTGGCCAGGATCATCAACTGAGTGGATGGGACATCAGTCATTGGTATTGACAGGATGGGGGGCAGTGGCTTTGAGCTGGAAGAGGAGAGATTTAGACTGGAGATTAGGAAGAAACTCTTGACAGTGAGGGTGGAGAGACACTGGAACAGGTTTCCCAGGGAGGTTGCAGATGTGTTCAAGGCCAGGCTGGATGAGGTCTATAGCAACCTGATCTAGTGGAAGGTGCCTGCCCATGGCAGGAGGATTGGAACAAGATGATCTTTAAGGTCCTTTCCAACCTAAACCATTCAATTATTCTATGGAATGTGTGAGTGCTGTGGTTCTTACTCCATCAAAAACTCTCCCCTTGTGTGCCAAGACCTCAACGTAAAACCATTTTCCTTTGTCCCATGTGGAAGTGATAGCTTCTGGCCCTGCATCCCTGTGACTGAGGTCATCTGAAATCCTCAGGAGAGAGGGACAGGTCTGCCAACACAGCACACCAGGGAATTAAGAATCCTTACAATTGGAAGAGACCTTAAAGCTCAGAGTCCAAGCATTAAGCCAGCACTGCCGGGTCACCACCAAACCATGCCCCTCAGCACCACATCTCCATGGCTTTGAAACCCCTGCAGGGATGGGGTCTCCACCACTGCCCTGGGCAACCAGTTCCAGGAAGAAATTGTTCCTGATGTCCAACCTAAACCTCCTCTGGTGCAACTTGATATCACTCAGCACCACGGCTGGTGGCTGAGGTCTGCCTTCTCTAACCCACACAGCTCTCAAAAGGGTTTGCCAAGGTCCTGCAACATCGAATTTGGGTCAGACCTCCTCCTCCTCCAGATCGCACTTTGGGATTGCAGATAGTTCCTCTGCCTAACTGAGGGCAAAAATAACTCATTTGGGGCATTAATTAGAACCCTTGATAGACACCCCACCCCACCACCCCCTGACACATGGTGACCACAAAGACTTTTCCAGAGCATCCGTGTGAAGAATACTGCTTACAGCTTAGGAAAGAGACAGGAACTGACCCTCAGAAACCACAACTGTTGATGGTGGCAACAGGGATGGAGCAGGTTGGGATTCTGCTGCCCTCTCCTGGAGGCAGCATCTTATTCTGACCCAGCAGGGCTGGGTGGTGGAGGTTCAGCACACAAGGCAGGATCCTGATGTCCTTCTGGCAACCACAAGCCATCCCCCATTGATCCCTCAGAGGCTGGGGCACCTGCTTACACCCCTTGCTTGCCATGGTGAGGCAGAGCACGTTCTGAATGTACACCTGCCTCTGTCACACTGCATGCCAAAGGGATGCTCTGAGGCTCAGCCACAGAGAGGACAACCCTTTGTATGGGGCAGGAGCTACAGTGAGGTCCAAAGCTGGGTCTGGATACATGGCAGACTGAAGTGTCTACAGAGAAACGTTAGGAAGGTCAAAGGTGGAAGAGGTGGAGTTCTAAGCTTAGCAGGAACTCTTAGATGTTGCCTTGTGTTTGCAGTGAAGCAATATCTTGAAAGCCAGAGATGCAGAACCATAGAATCATAGAATCACAGAATGGTAAGATTGGAAAGGACCTCAAGGATCATCCAGTTCCAACCCCCTGCCATAGGCAGGGACACCTCCCACTTAGTACAGGTTACTCAAGCCCTCATCCAACCTGGCCTTGAACACCTCCAGGGAGGGAGCATCCACAACCTCCCTGGGCAACCTGTGCCAGTGTCTCACCACCCTCACTGTAGAAGTTCAGGAAAGAGGCAGAAGAAGAGCTTCAAAGAAAGGCAGAACGTGCTGGGAGACATGCTGGGAGGTGGCTACAGGCACTGCCCAAATCTGAAACGCCAACCTAAGAAGGGCTTTGGGAGGGAACTGGGGAAAGCAGACACTGCACAGATCACTTCCCAGCCCCAGGCACCCAGCATGGTGCCCAGGGAGATGTTTTGGACTCTGTGGGGAAGGGGCCAGCACACACCACCTCTCCTCACACTCACTTGCCTTCTTAAGATGTTCTTCTCTGGGTCTTCATTTGCAGGTAGCTCCTGGCTTAACCTTCCTATCCCTCAGCCTTCAGAGATGGAGAACAGCCCCAAAAAACCCACATCTTCTTCTGAGCCCATCCTGGATCTCAAGACAGACATGACAGAAGCACCCCAAGGTAAGAAACCCCCAAGCTTGCTGTCCTGAGTGCCTGGACAAACTCATCTTGCACTGCTTTTGCTTCATGTGGTATTAAAACATCTGTCCAGGGCCAGATGTGCTGATGTGCTGCTGATGGAAAGCAGCATGGCTCTGGTGGCTGCAGAGGCAGCAGCTCCCAACAGCTGAGGGCCTGGCTCTGCAGCCTCACTGGAATGTGACCTCTCGTGTCTGAGAAGGGTCTGCTCTGCCAAACCAGAATGTGTTAGAATTCCCCTCCCTGCCATCAAGCTGGAGTTGTTGCACTCAAAAAGCATGAGCAGATGAAGCAATCATGCAAGGTCCTGGCCCAATAAAGCTGCTCTGCATCACAGACTCAAGGAACTGTTTAGGTTGGAAAAGAACTTTCAGATCATCAAGTCCAACCCTTACCCCAGCACCGCCAGGTCATCACCAAACCATGTCCCTCAGCACCACATCTCCAGGGCTTTGAAGTCCCTGCAGGGATGAGGACTCCACCACTGCCCTGGGCAGCCTGGGCCAGCCCTTGACAACCCTCAAGAGGAAGAAATTGTTCCTCATGTTGAATCTAAACCTCTCCTGGAACAACTTGAGGCCATTTCCTCTTGTCCTGTCACTTGTCCTTTGAGAGATGAGCCCAATGCCCACCTTGCTCCAACTTCCTTTCAGGGAGCTGTAGAGAGACACCTCCCCTGAACCCACCCTGCCTCCTCCTGGCATCCTGCAGGACAGAGGGAAATCTGGATTCTATGCCTTAAGGCTGCAGGGTTGAGTGTCTCACAAGGTCCACTTTGCTGCTCAGATTTTTCTTCCCTGCTCCTTGCTGAGATGTTGCAGCAGCAGAAGTGGTGCCAATGACACCAGCAGTGAGGGAGAGCCAAGGCAGGTTTCCTGCCACCCGTGCAATGAGTTCTGGGCTCCAGCCATTCTCCACACCTGCAGGACACAGATAACCAGCCTGGCTGGTGCTTCCTGCTCAGCTTGGTCCCTCAGAGTCATGGAATTGTGTTGGGTGGGAAAGACCTCTAAGACTGAGTCCAACCACCCTCTGCCAAGGGATCCAGGCTTCCCTGAAGAGCCAGCTCAGCATGGATGGGCATTACTGCTTTGGCACAGTGGCACATGAAGCTCCCAGTGCTCCCCAGCTGGCTGAATACCATCCAAGAGAGATTTTTTAGCCTCTGCAAAGGAAAAGCATCATCTGTGCTGATAAACATCTACATATTGCTCCATAGGGTATAGAGAGAGCCTCGAGTCAGAGCAGGGGACTTGCAAATCAAAGGCTGTTTGTCTGTCCAGGTCCTGCTGGGGTTGCCATAGCAGTTAATCCATCCCCAACACCATGGATTTAGCAGCAGCCTTTGCTGGCACAGCCACTGTGACTGAGGCTCTTGGGAATGCTGAGGGCAGAGAGGGTCCAAGATACTCATCCATGCCAGATCCCAACCTCCTTTGATGAAATAAGGGAAAATAGAGATAACTAGGAGAGCAGGCACCAGCTATTTTGGGCTCAGTATGACTTAAGCATGGCCTGAATGGATGGAGATCAAGGAGCTGCTTTGCAGCACAGAATCACAGAATTGCGTCAGTTGCAAAGGCCCTCTAAGGCCATTGAGTCCAACCATCAGCCCAGCACCACCATGCCCACTAAACCACAAAGTGCCATGTCCACACATTTCTTGAACACCTCCAGGGGTGGTGACTCCAGCACCTTCCTGGGCAACCATCAGGCTTGTGAATAAGAGTTAATGAGAAATATTCTGGATGAAGAGCAGATCTGGTTTCTGAACACACTTTTAGGGCAAGCAAGACTTTGAAGTGAAGTGTTTAGGTCCCTGAGCCCTTCTCCAGGCACACACACACACACACACACACACACACACACAAACTAAACAAGTTCTTTACTATGAGGCAGGTAAGGCCCTGGCCCAGGTTGTTCAGAGGGGTGGCAGATGCCCCATCCCTGGAACCCTGCCAGGGCAGGGTGTCTGGGGCTCTGAGCAGCCTGCTCTAGTTGCACATGCAGGGGGGGTGTACTAGATGACCTTTGAAAGTCTCCTTCCACCTAAACCACTCCATAATTCCATGATTTAATGAACAGAAACAGTCTGGGATGCACAAAGCTCAGCTTCTACCCCTGGTGAGGCTTTCTCTCTGATGCCCAGCTCTCTCCTTGGCTGCCTGGTACAGGCTCAGAGAGTGCTTTGCTTTGGAGAGAGAAAAAGAATTTCCTATTCTGTTTGGGGGGAAAATTGGTCTCTACAGCAAATGGTGGGGAAGGAAAGATGATCTCTGGGGCCAAAGCAGTCTGAGCTGCAGATCCCCCAGGAATGAACTGCTGCTCTTCACTTGCTTCTTTCAGGGCTTTTTCACAGAGTCACAGAATGCTTTAGGTTGGGAGGGACCTTTAAAGGTCAATCCCTGCAGTCAGCAGGGACATCTGCAACTGGAGCAGGCTGCTCAGAGCCCCAAACAACCTGACCTGCAATGGTGCCAGGGATGGGGCAGCTACCACCTCTCTGGGCAACCTGGGCCAGGCTCTCACCACCCTCAGTGTCAGAAACTTCTCATCATCCCCTTTCATCTGGAAGCACCAACACGGAGAAGCAAACCAAACAACACAAACCTCAGCCTGAGCTCCTGGCACACAGCGAGTTCTTCCCCATGGAGATAAGGACTCAAACACTCTGGAATAATGAAATGCTCTCCAGAAGAGCAGCAAGGGGTGGGGACAGTGTGTGCTCCCCCCTCAAAGCACCAGCTCCTGCCCGCTAATTGCACTCAGCAGGGCTCCCATCAGCACCATGGGGCTGCCTCGGAAGTGCCACTTCTGCCCCTTAATTGATGCTGTGAAGCTGAGAAAAACGTCACAGAAGAAGCAAAGTCTAAAAAAAAAAAAACCAAACCCAAAAAAACATTAAATAGGGTGACAAAAATCAGTCTACAGAACAGATGTCCCAGCTCAGAGGAGCTGAGGAGAGCACCGAGGAAGAGCAGTGAAGTGTCCTGGGATCATTACAGTATCACAGTATGGTAGGGGTTGGAAGGGACCTTTGGAGGTCATTGAGTCCAACCCCCCCTGCCAAGGCAGGGTCACCTAGAGAAGGTCACACAGGAACACATCCAGGTGGGTTTGGAACATCTCCAGAGAAAGAGACTCCACCACTTCTCTGGGCAGCCTGCTCCAGGGCTCTATCACCCTTAAATTAAAGAAGTTCCTCCTCATGTTTAGATGGAACTTCTTATGTTCAAGTTTGTGCTTGTGACACCTTGTCCTGTCACAGGGCACCACTGAAACAAGCCTGGTCCCATCCTCCTGATGCCCACCCTTGCACTGATGAGATCCCCCCCTCAGGCTACTCTTCTCATGTCAGGAGCTACACCCACATTTGGCAGGCACAGGCAGGCCCCACAGAAGCTCTCACTGGCTAAAGACACAAATGTGAGATGACAAGATGACCTTCAAGGGTCTCATTATAAGGTGACCTTCAAGGGTCTCATTACAAGATGACTTTCAAGGGTCTCATTACAAGGTGACCTTCAAGGGTCTCTTCCAACCCAATGCATTCAGTGATTCTGTGAGGTGAAAACAGCCCGAAGGAAAATGAAGTTCTTTGTCCAAAGCTGCAGAGAAGATCAGTGGCAAGGAAATACCCTGGAAGATCTAGAATCAGAGAACTGTTTCAGTTGGAAAAGACCCCTAAGATCATTGAGTCCAGCCATCAACCTTACACCACCATGGCCATTAAGCCATGCCCCAAAGAGCCTGGCAGCCCAGGGTGTCCAGTGGCACGGCTGGGCCAGGGCAGACCTGAGCCAACATCATCTCCACATTCCTTAAGCCACAAATACACAGAAAGAAAACATCCTCATCTTCATAGCATAGCCCCAAGTTTTAGCTGCTGTCAGAAGGACTCTGGTCTCATGGAGAGGATCCCTACACCTCCTACCAGCCGTGGGATATCTACCAATGGCCAGCACAGGGTGGCCAAGATGAACATCCACTCCTTGATGTGTCTGATGCTGGATGCTGCACATTCCAGCATGGAGCTGACTTTTATTCTGCAAATCCAGTGCTTTTGGGTCCTCTCCAGCTGTCTGCTGTTTGGAAAGCCCTGTGCTTGTGTGCAGGTGGGCTGCTGGGCTGTGATGCTGGGCCAGGATGCTTGGCCAGAAGGAGTCGTTTGTCTCAGCAGCGTACCGGGAGGAAAGGCAAACTGCTGAGGTCTGCATTCCTCGGTGAGTGCAAGATCCTTCCTACAGATGTTAGCGTGAGAAGCAGCCAGAACAGGCTGAGAGAACGTGTCCTTGGTGAAGGGGATGGAACAAAGGAAATTGTTACAGGCAATTAATGAGTATTTCTGAGGACAAGTCATTAAGGCTCATTAGCTCCTTTATGCAGAGTTCCTTGGCTACCTGGAGATGGCCTAAACTCCCTCATTATACCTAAATAGAATCATTCAGGCTGGAAGAGACCTTTAAAGTCATCGAGCACAACCATTAACCCCCAGCACTGCCAGGTCACCACTAAACCATGTCCCTCAGCAACACATCTCCAGGGCCCCTCCAGGGCCCCTCCAGGAGACCCCTCCAGAGATGGGGATTCCACCACTGCCCTAGGCAGCCTGGGTCAAGCCTTGACAACCCTTTCAGAGAAGAAATTTCTCCTGATGTCCAACCTAAATTAGCAGAATTACACTCCTGGTACTTGCCAAAGGTCTGAACCAAGCTGCACACTGATGCAGGTCACTGGAGAGGCACCAGCATGGCCTGAAGATCTTCTTGGTGGTCTCAAAGCAAAGAAATAATGTCTGAGCAAACCTATGCTCTATAAAGGGCTTTTAAAGAGTGGGTCTACAGTGCTGTGAGGCTCTCCTCAAGCTGGGCAGCCCACAAGGCAACTGAGGTAGACCCAGATGTGATAGGAACATAGCAAGAGCATGGAAGTGGCAGCCACACAAAGGCAGTTGGTGAGTTCTGGTATAGAGAGTGTGCAGGAAGCAGAAGAGCTGGGCTTGCTCTCAACCTGGTGATCTTAACAAGCAATTTCCCTGCTCTCAGCCTGGTGATCTTAACAAGCAATTTCCCTTCTCTGTACCTCTGATGGGAATTATGTGATGTAAAAAGTGTTGAGTGTTGGAGGGGAAAAAAAAAAAACAACACTGCTCTGAGAAACCTGCAGTCATTGGATGGTCCAGGAGCTAAGATGTTAGAGGAGAAGAGATTGTTGAAGTCAGACTCCAGCTAAGCCATAGGCTCCCTGCAGGAATTTGGGTGCATCAGCTTATGCTCCCCATGGCAGCAGCGCGGTCGTGAGGAGCACAGATAAGATGATTAAAAGCAGCAGTAAGAACTCAGAGGCTTTATCCCATCACTCAAAGAATTTGGGGCAAAGATACATCCCTGTTAACTTCCCAGAGAGCTTTGCCAAAGCAAATCCAGCCTTCAAGGTTTCTGCTCACTGATGGGTGACATTTCTGCTTTCCACCTCTCATCATTTCACTGCTGGAGCTGCTCAAGTAAATGTCAAAATAACAAAAAGGAGGGGGGGGGGGTGGGGGAAGAAGAAGGAAGGAGTGGGGGAGTAAACCCCCAAACCCACCAAACTCTGTGCTCACAAAAACTATTCAAGGAAAAAGAAAATCAGGAATATCCTCCTTGACATCTTTTGCTTCTGTAGGGCTGCAAAGCATGGGGTGAAGAGCTTAAAGGAGAAATAATTTTTGACCCTGCTGTCCATCTCAGCCTGCAGATGGGCTTCGAGGTCCACCAGTAGGGCAGAGATGGAGAGATCTTAGAGAGAAACTTTTGCTTGGCTTTCAAAGCTTTTTGGGTTTGAGAAATGGAGCAGTGGATTCCAAGGGGGGTTTGGTGGCTTCAAGGGTCAGGGCTGGGCTGGCCACCAAGTGCCAGGGGCTCTCCATGAACCCCTCTGCTTCCCAAAGGGAAGATAAAGGGAAAAAAAGAGAGAGACTGATGGGATGGGAAAGAAACTAAAGCAGCTGGGATGGCAAGAAGAACAATCCTATGAAATAGAAACAAAGAGAGACAAACCAAGATGGAACCCAAGCCCTGGTGGCAATGAGGTCACCATTGGCACCACTGGTGCTGGGGGCAGACATTGGGCAAGTCCCAGACTGGATGCAGCAGGAGATGGGAACCAGCTTCAGGAGCTGGATTTTGGGACTGCATTCAGGAACAGAGAGTTCAGGATGGAAGGCAGAAGGAACAGAGTCCTTCTGGGACACCAGCCCAGGCTTCACCCTGGTGATCCCTCAGTTGTCTCCTGAGCATGCCCTCCCTGGGATGCAATCCCTTGTTGGGCAGTTGAGGGTCACCTGTCCTGTCTACTCCTCCCTGCAGGTGCCACTTCTGCCTTCCTGCCCCGCAAGGTGGGGCAGAAGATGTGGCAGTGCCCTTGGTGTGCCCAGGAGCAAGGCCAAGGCAGAGCCTTTCTGCAGCCCAGCCCATGGCAGAGCTCTCCCCATCAGCTTCTCCCTGCTAGAAGCAGCCTCTGGCTGTGCAAACCTGCCCTGAACTTCAGAAAGTGCCTCACTGAGCAGAGCCTGAGCTGGGAAGTCCCATCCTGACCAGAACCAGTCCTGGTCTGCCTCACACCAGGACAGATGGGTCCACCCTGAAGCCTCACTCTGGGGTCCCACCTGTGTCAGCTCCCCCTTGCAGACCTCCCATATGGAATCCTGCCCATGGAGCCAGCCCTGAGTGTATCCATCAGATTTGAGAGTGAAAAGTGCCTTAAGCAACAGGGAAGGGAGAAGAACAAATCAAGAGAGAAAAGTGACAGGGGAACCTCCCCCAGGAGCTGCAAGGAGGATGTCACCAGGACGGCCTCTCCCAGAGCATGCTGCTGTTCACACAGCAGATCAGCACTCCTGATCAGGACTCCCAACCCCTTTTGATTGCTTTCCCATGTTAATAGCAAAGACTGGAGCACATCTGGTGAGGACTGCCTAAATGTGAACTCCTAATGGTATCTGATGAACCCCATGTGCTCCATCCTGCAAAGTCCTAAATGGAAAACTACAACAAGAGGAGCAGAACCATTCCAGGTCAGGTTGTTTGGGGCTCTGAGCAGCCTGCTCCAGTTGCAGATGTCCCTGGTGACTGCAGGAGGAGTTGGGCTAGATGACCTTGAGAGGTCCCTTCAACCCAAACTATTCCATTATTCTATGATTCTTTCTCTGGAGACTTTCAAACCCTGCCTGGATGCATTCCTGTGCAACCTGCCCTAGGTGATCCTGCTTTGGCAGGGGAGGTTGGACTCAGTCATCTCTGGAGGTCCCTTCCAACCCCTGACATTCTGTGATTCTACGAAAAGAGTGAGGACAATTCATGTCCTTGTGGCAATAAACACCTAAACTTATAGGGAAGCATCTTGATGGTCCACTTCAGCAGTGGTGGCCACTGCATTTGTCATGCCAAGATCAATGTCTGGGTGGAGGGTTGGCAATAAAAGGCAGATGAGGGTTCTAGAAGCAAAAATCTGGAGAGCAGCAGATGGGAGGCACCCCTGGGAGGGGGAGGGAGGGTATTTTTAAGGGCTTTGAGAGGAAACCATGAAAACTGCTGCCAGGCTGACACCACTACTGAGAAACACAAATGTTGTTGTTGGGAGGGGAAGAAAGTCTCCCTCTGCTTGACCTGACCCAAACCCCAGCCACATAACTGAAAACAATAACAAGAAGCAGCCCCCACCCCGCTGTCCCAAAGCCTTCAAAGAGCAGGAAGGTCCATGTTCCTGCCAAAGATGTTTGGAAAAACAGGGACTTTAAAGGAAAAACAAAACTAAACAAAACCTCAAACCACACAAAAAAATCCAGCTAGAACCAAAACACCCCCCAAAGCCTCCAACTTTCAACCCAAGTCTCTGCTAAACCAACATTTTGATGCAGTCTCTGCCAGCTGTGGAGCACAATCTGGCTCTCAGCAGGCAGAAAGCTTGAACCCTCCACATTCTCAAATCCCTCAGCCACCTGAAGACACCTCCTTGGTCCCACCATTAAGCTTGTCACATGCCCATGGCCACTTCCAGAGCTCTACGAAGCCATCTCCAGCTTCTTCTGCATCCTCTGGGTGCCTCCTCCTGAGAGCAGTGTGGTGGTCCCTTTTGGTGGGATAGCACCAAAGGTGATGCTGTGCCAGCATCAGGGATGAGGAGGGATGCATGGGAAAGGGCTTGCTAAGGGGTGTGGGTTAGTGGCAGTAGCTTAGCAGTAGTGGTAGGATTGTGAGCTCTGGGTAACTGGTTGGGCTTGATGAGCTCAAAGGTCACAGCTGTGTGATTCTATGGAAGGTCTGCTGAGATGGGTGAAGACCTCTCTCACCTTCTCATTCATGCCAGACGTGGGTATTAGCAAACACTCCCCAGAGTTCAGCTGTAAATGCATTGGCAGAGGTGAGGAGTGGAGCAGAAGATCCTCTGCTGAGTGCCACCTTGGCAGTTTCTGTTAACTCTTCCCCCTAACTGGTTTTCCCCTTCAGCTGGTCATGGAAATGCAGTGGTTGTCCCCATGCAGAGTCACTGCTGGTCTCCAACTGCTGCTGGCAAACACCAGCATGGTACTGCCCAAGGGCTGCAGGAGGCCATGTCATTTCTTCTTCCCATTTAAGGCCTCCTGAGGTTTGGGCTGTTCCTCTTTCATCATCCCTCAGCACCACCTCAGACCAAACCCCAGACCACGAGACGCCCAGAACCTTCCCCAGCACCACCCAAATCCACCCCGAGATGCCCCCAGGACTCAGTCCACCTAAGAACCCAAGGCTTGAGCTCACCAACATGGTGGCTTAGCTTTGCCTGCCCAACTGGCCCCATGTTCATCAAGCCAAGGTGCAGCACAGCACCAGGTGCTGTGCAAGATCCTTGTCCTCACTCAGTTCTCTGCTTTCCTTTCCCAGCCCACAGTGACCCAGAGGAGCCTGGGCAAAGCCAGGGGACAACACAAGACCCAGGCAACCCCAGCAGTGGAGACAACTTTCCAACCTCCATCACCAACAGCCATGAGCAGCCCGGCCCAGCTCCAGCCACCGATGAGCTCACCCCAGGCAGAGACTCCGAGGCAGAGGCAAAGGATCCCAGCTCCACCGACTCCTTGCCATGGCCAGAAGCTCCCGAGGAGTGTCCACCCCGCCCCAACACCTTGGAGTTCTGCAAGTCCCTGAAGCGGCTGGAGGAGGTGAAGCAGACGGGGCAGCGGCGGAACAGCGAGCAGGCGGCGGCCAAGGAGCGCGGGGCGGAGGTGAGCCCTGCCGCGGCGGCCGTGAGCGAGGAGAGGCGAGCGCTGCAGTCCGAGCTGGGCAAGTGCATCGAGGACTTCCGTAAGATCAGGATCCCCCTGGTCTTCCCCAACAAGAAGCGGCAGTGGCAGAGCGAGCTGCTCAAGAAATACCAGCTGTGAGAAGAGGGCACCTCGTCCTTCGGCCCGCAGGAGGATGCCCGCCCGCGCTCGGAGCATCGCCGCTGCCGCCCCTCGGCTAGCAGGTGGCGGAGGCTGCCCACGCTCCCAAAGTGAGGAGTGTAGGTTGCTCGTTAAGCCCACCCAGAGGTTGGAAGGGTGATGAGCCTGTAGGCAGAGCAGAGAGCTCCTTGCCGTGGCCATCAGGAGGGAAGCATCGTATCCTAAGTGGTATAAGCATAAATGGAGTGGCATAGAAAAAGGAAGGTCCAGGGTGGACGTTCGAGGCTGGAGCTACCGCCCAGCAAAAGTTCCCACAGGTCTGAGAGGGAATTTTCCTGGCTGTTCAAATAATAAAACATAGTTGGTGTGGAAAACCAATCCCAGTCTCCTCACCCCTTTGGAACAGATGTTTGAACTTAGCTGCTCAAAAGTGTCCAAGGGGTTTGGGCATTTAAGTTTTCCTGAAATTAATGGAAGTTGTCTGGGTGACTCATCCATCTTCTTGCCAAAACTTCTCTCTCTCTGTAATGTTTACAGCTGGGCTCAGCAAAACCTTCTTTCCAGGAGAGGTCATGATGTTTTGCAGAGATATTCTTTTTCTTACACAAACATCTGAACATTGCCCAATTTTCTGTTTGGGCCTCCAGCCAGAAAGGAGCTGGTGAGAGGGAGGAAGGTGCTGCCCCAAGAAGCCATGGCCAAGCTGGCTAACACCACCCCCAATGACCAAGGAGCCTTGAAAGGAGAAAGGAAATCATAGAGTCATAAAACACTGTGGCTTAGAAAAGGTCTCAAAGATCATCTAGTTCCACCCCCACTGTGGGCAGGGACACCTCCCACTAGAGCAGGTTGCTCAAAGCCTTCTCCAGCCTGGCTTTGAACACCTCCATGGAGGGGACATCTCAGCAGCCCTGGACCACCCGTTCCAGGGAGGAGGGAAGAGGAGCAGCTCATCCTCCACAGGATGGGTGATCCTCTCTGGGTGTGCATCTGGGGGTCAGGATTAGAGAAGGGATCAGAGGGTGACTTTGGTTCCAGACCACCCCATCAAGGTAAGGAAGGTCACAAAGACTTTAGGCAACTTGAAGAAGCCTCTGAGTGATAAAGTCTACTCTCAGAGGAGGCTTCAGCCCCCCTGATACCTGCTGGAAGGACAGTGGGCCAGGATGCAAATGGTCCCAGAGATTTCTGGGGAGTTTCACGGGTAACTTCATGATAGAGGTGCTGGATGGACCAGCTGGGGGATGCACAGCTGGGTAGTGGAGAAGACCTAGCTGGAGCTGTGACAGTCAATGGCAGCTTGGTCCCAGCAGCCAGAAATGGTGGCTTTCAGGGTCCTGGGAGGTGCAAGAAAGGTGAGTAACAGAGTATAGACCTTGGCTGACCCAAGCTGTGACCACACGGGAGCCCCATGAAATAAGCCCCCCACATCCCACATCCCACCACCCCCTTGTCCCTCAACAAATCAAAGAAGACCATTGCTCTGCAGATAACAACTTCCTGCACCCCTAATTCCTGGCTGTGGCTCCTGGGGATGGCTTAGGGAACGCCCCGCATGAGACAGAGGAACCCCCTGGTGCTCCGGCCGTGACCTCCAGGCAGCTCCTCTTGCTTCAGATGAATTGAAAACCACCGAAATGCAAAACTCTGTGGCTGGGGTGAGGCTGTGCCAGGAGCGAGGAACTGCTTGGCCCCCTGGAGGGAGGACAAGGAGACCGCATTCACATTCTTCTTCCTTTTACATGCAGCCAGCTTAGGGAAGCGTTTGCAAGAGCGTAGGGAGCTGGAGCGGAGCAAGGTAAGGAGCTAACGGCAGGGCAGAGCTGGCAGCCAGCGAAAGGCTGCACAGAGTGGCAGCAACCACGTCATGCCCTGCACAGGGCTTGCTATTCCCAGGAGACAGACGGGCACGGAGCTTCTAAGAGCAGTAGTGTCACGGGAGAGGGCTGAGCCAGAGGCCATCAGATCTGGAGCCTGTCCCAGGCTGCATTGGAGCTGCAGAGGGCATCGCCGATGCCAAAAGCAGCTGCCAAATGCCCCTGCAGCTGGCCTGGCAGAACTACGGCAGCCTCATTTCCCCAAGACTTGTGCCATGGAGGGTCACAGCCTCATCTCACCTAAAGGCATGCTCCAGCCAGGCTCTCCAACATGCTTAGATCAGCTACAAGAATTTCCAACCCTGCCCTAGAAGTAGTGCCTTGGTGGCAGGAGCTGCCTGGCTTTGGGGGAGGAAGAGGAGGCTTGTTCCTAGAAGAAGCTCTTGGATGTCCTTCAGCATGACTCCTGCAGCTCTGATGGCTATTGTAGGTCACTGCTCTGGGTGTGAACACCAAGCAGCACAAGACTTTGCCCAGCTGAGAGCCAGCCAGTTCTGCAGGCAGACACAGACAAACTAACTGCTCTCCAACTGGGCTTCGCACAGCACAAATGTGAGAGAAGTCCTGGAGTGGTTCATCAGGCTGTGGGGTGACAGCAGCCATGAAGAACGTCAGTGAAGGTCCACCAGCACTGCTTGGACCACTGGAAGGGAACAACTGTGTCCTCAGACACTGTTTAGAGACATTTTGGGCCCTCCAAGCTTGCTAGGGGTGACTGGGTACCAAACTGGAGGTGACGAGTGGCTGACAGCAGGAGAATGTTTCCCAATCCTTTTGCTCTGCAAAACTCATACTGGGGACATTTTCACCCCTATCTAGAGATCATTGTCCTGGGTATTGTGTAACCAGGTAGGCCAGGGCTCTCAAGATGTATTTTATGTAACCAACTCTATTTTTAACTTAATCTGCAGTTAATTAGAAACTGGAGCTTACTGGAGCTGTAATTAGAGTTTACATTTCCACATTGCCTTCCAACCCAAGGGTCTCAGGAAACTGTGCCCATGCCATACACCTACACCAGGAAAAAGCAGGGGTCACCACCCTGGTGCTGAGGAGCTTTGAGGAGATCAACTACCCCAGGTGCATCTCACACATGCTGGTGAGGTCACACATAGCCTGAGAAACCTGCATGCTCCTGCATCACTCAGAACCACAAAGAAATGGTTACTGTTGACAATTTGACCAGATTGATAGAACCATGGAATGGTTTGGGTGGGAAGGGACCTTTCAAGGTCATCCAGTCCAACCCTGCAGCTAGCAGAGACATCTGCAACTAGAGCAGGTTGCTCAGAGTCACAAACAACCTGACCTGCAATGGTGCCAGGAATGGGGCAGCTCTCTGGGAAACCTGAGGGGCTCTCACCAAACTCAGTGAAAAGTATTTTCCTTCTCTTTAGTCTAAATCTCCCTCTTATAGTTCAAACTATCACTCCTTGTCCTGGCACAACAGAGCCTCTTAAAATATCTGTCCCCCAGCTTTCTTCTTGGCCCCTTTTAAGCCCTGAAAGGCCACCAGAAGGTCTCCCTGGAGCCTTCTCCAGGCTGAACAACCCCAACTGTCTCAGGCTGGCCTCACAGCAGAGGACTTCCAGCCCTCCCATCACTGCTGTGGCCTCCTCTGGCCCTGCTCCAGCAGGTCCCTGTCTCTGCTGTGCTGAGGACTCCCTGGCTTTATTTCAAGTGACTCATTCCTGTTTATCCTTCAACATTTGTCCTTCTTTACTCAAAACCATGCTCTGCTCTGTTTGATTTGGAGAATTTACTTTCATTTTAGCTTCATGTTCCAGGAATTCCATCTTTTTTTTTTTTTTTTTAATTTCCCCTATGTTCTCCTCCACAGCTGATAGGACACAAGGTCTGTTTTCTCCAAGATACTTTGGTCCTTGATATCAGTGAGAGCAATCTCAAGTGTACAAGTGCCAGGGGCAGAACCTGAGTCACCCTTAGCAGAGCCTTGGCCACAGGGCCTGGAAATAAGTTCTTGTTTCTGCTGTTGACCCTCTGTGTGATCCTGGAAACATCAGGTGCTCACCCTTGAAGCAGTTCTCCTCCTCACCAGGGCCTGCACACCAAGTTTGGTGCCATCTGCCAGTGTACCCAACTGCTGCAAGGTCACACAACGCTTCTTGCCTGCAGCTAGGAAGGCTCTGCCCATCTTGGTGGTGATGCAGGAGGATCAGGGCTTGCTGGGACACAACATCTCCTGCCAAGGGAATAAACATCTCTGCTTCTCCTCTCTATTTATTCCCCACAAATGCCTCAGCTTTGCCTGAGCAGCAGGAAGCCATTAATTACCCAGCGACAGCATTCCACAAGCGTCCCTTAATTGAATGCCATTATCCCTTAATTAATTAAATACCAATTAATTACCAGGAACATTGCATGACATGTAACAAATGCCATCAGCTAGTTGAGACAGAATAATTTAAAACCTGGTGAGCGTGGCCCAAATACTAATGATCAGGGATTGTCCACCAAAGGAACCAGTAAGCACCTCAGTAAGTACCCTTGAGGCAGGTTGGGATGTTCTTGGGGGGGGCAAAAAGAAGCCTCAGACTTTGGGAAGTGTAGTGGCCATGGTGGTGTTGGGTCAACAGTTGGGCTTGATGATGATATAATGGTTTGGGTTGGAAGGGACCTTCAGGACCATCTAGTCCAACCCCCTCAATGATCTTAGAGGTCTTTTCCAGTCTTAATGATTCTATGACTCTATGGTTCACATCCCTCCAGGAAAGCTGGAGAAGCTTTAGCTTTTCAAGCAGGCAGAAGGCCCAGCAGGCATGGTCTCAGCTTCTTTCCTCTGGCACCATCCATGCATTCAAAGCTGGTCCAAAATGTTCCAGTAGCTCTGGTCTCCTGCCACTGATGTTGAGTTACGATTGTGGAATCAGAGAATCAAAGAATCTTGAATGTTTGGGATTGGAAGGGACCTTTAAAGCTCCTTTAGTCCAACCCCTCTGCAGTCAGCAGGGACAGCTGCAACTAGAGCAGGTTGCTCACAGCCTCAAACAACCTGAGCTGCAGTGGTTCCAGGGATGGGCTTAAAGGAATTGACACCTTCCATGGGCACACGGCAGAGAAATAAGTGGTTGCCACTTCTGTGCACAGCACCACTGGGGACAGAACTGTCCCAGAGAACTTCCTGAGCAAGGGGACACAGGGCACAGGCTGTGAAGCACAGTTCATTGCCATTTACAAGGTGAAGCCATCAAGATTCTGCTCTTTAGCTCAAGGAATGAGGACAGGAGCAGATCTGAGATCCGAGCTCTGTTTTAGAGCCACCCCCNGGGTTTGGTCCTCTGCTCCTTTTGGCAGCCCTGGGTTTATGGCTGGAGCTGTGCCTTGTGTGATGAGCTCACTTCTTTGCTTCTGTCTTAGTCACAGATTCATGGAATGGTTTGGGTTGGAAGGGACTTTAAAGCCATCTGGTTCCATGCCCCCTGCCATAGGCAGGGACAATTTCCACTAGACCAGGTTGCTCCATCCAACCTGGCCTTGAGCACCCCCAGGAAGGGCCATCCACAACCTCCCTGGGCAACCTGTGCCAGTGTCTCCCCCACCCTCACTGTAAAGAGTTTTCCTAATCTTCAGTCTAAATCTCCCCTCCTCTTGGCCGTGCAGGGACAAAAGCTGCTTGCTGCTTCAAGAGGAGCAGATTTGCAGCCCCTCTGCGCCTGGCAGCAATGGGACAAGGCCTGGAACAGGTTTCAGGAGAGATCTCCAAGGTCTTGCAGCTTTTGGCTGCGTGGACAGGCAGCAAACCAGAGATGTGCCAGCTTCCTGCATCCCCTGGCAAGAGGGAGGGCCCAGCCACACAGTCAGGCAGGAGTTAAAGCCTGGAGCAGCTCTGAATCCTCCAGCAGCCAAGCAGAGATAATAGCCTTGCTCAGAGGAGCGCTTAATGGCTGGAGGGGAGGATTGCAGATGGATTATATTTGTATTTTAAACCAGCAGGAAAGCTGGGAGCAGATCCAGGGAGGGGAGACAAAGGCACACCCATGGATGCAAAAGGCAGAAAACGACTCAAGCAGCCTTCCAGAAGCACCTCCTGTCCAGAGAGCTCTGTTTGTGAAGGTGGCCATCAGAAATCCTCCACAGAGTCAGGGAGTGTTCTGGGGGGGAACAGATCTTTAAAACTCGTCCAGTGCAGCCCCCTGCACTCAGCAGGGACATCTGCAACTACAGCAGGTTGCTCAGAGCCCCAGACAACCTGACCTGCAAAGGTTCCAGGGATGCCCCATCCCCCACCTCAGAGGATGCTTTTCCCAGGCAGGCTGGCACAGCCCAAGGCAGCCCTTCCAGATGTGGTTAGGGAATCCAGCTGCAGGAGCATGGGATTCATTTTAGCACAGCAGTCTTGGGAATGTCCTTCAGAGTACATTGCAGTGAACCACTTAGCTTCTCAAAAGTGATGCAGATGTATTCCAAGCTGTCTCTGAAATGCACAGAATTATGGAATCATAGGTTGGAAGACACCTTTAAGATCATCAAGTTTAACCCTTAACCCAGCACTGCCAGGGCACCACTAAACCATGGCCCCCAGCATCATATCTCCATGGCTCTGAAACCCTCCCAAGAACTGGGACTCCATCACTGCCCTGGGCAGCCTCAGACAAGCTTTGACAAGCTTCAAGGGGAAGAAATTGTTCCTTATGTCCAACCCTGGTGCAACTTCAGCCCATTTCCTCTTGTCCTGTCCCTTGTTCCTTGACAGGAGAGACCAACCCCCACCTGGCTCCAACCTTCTTTCAGAGAGCTGTAGAGAGCCAGAAGTCCTCCCTTCTAACTCCCACCATTCTGTGATCCTAGGCAAATGCTTCTGCCCTCAGCCTCCTCTTCTCCAAACTAAACAACTTCCCTCCTCACAACACTTGCACATCTTTCATAGCAGCTGGGCATCTTCCCAGGCTCCCCAGGAAGCTTCACACACACCAAGGATGGAGCCAGTGGTGTGCATTGCCCAACGAGCTGTGCAGCACAGCCAAGGAATGGTGATGTGCCAAGGTGGTAGCAAACACTTGTAGGACTCTGCCAGAACAGGCTGCCCAGGGAGGTGCTGGAGTCATCATCCCTGGAGGTGTTCAACAAATGTGTGGACATGAGACTTGGGAACATGGTTTAATGGCCATGGTGGTGTTGGGTTGGTGGTTGGACTGGATGATCTTAGAGGTCTCTCCCAGCCAAACCAATTCTGTGATTCCCTGCTTCTTTAAGTTCATGCCAGCAACTCCCCAGATCTTCTTCCCATCCCTAAAGGTACCCAAAAGCCCCACTGTGGATTGTGCCCCTCGGAAGTGCTGCCTGAGCCACAACCACAGCAGGCACGTTTTAAAGTGGAGCTGATTGATGTAGGAGTCAGGAAACCTGAAACTGGTTGGGTTTTGGGTTTTGTTTTGTTTTGTTTTTTGTTTTAAAACCCCAGAAAATCTGCTCAAACCCCTTTGCTGTGCAAGCAGCAAGGAGAGGAGCTGCAGTGATTTAATTGATATAACGATCCTGATGTTCTACCAAGGGGATGTTGCAGCCTGAGTTATGTCAAATAAACTTGGTGGTTTGGGGTTTTATTTGGTTTGGTTTTTTTTTTTCTTCCTCTTCTGCAATTAATTTGATTTATGTCCATTTCTCCAAGTGCTGGGAGATTAAAACCACGATCAAGGAACTTTCCAGAAACTATAAATCAGAGAAGAATTTTTGGATTCAAAGGAAAAAGCACAGATTTGACCCACTGGTATGTGACCTGGGCAGGCAAAGAGGCTCCTAAGCTGTAACCAGAGGATCTTCAAGGGGACTGCTGCAAGAAAAGAAGAGCTCAGTGGGGATCTGGGGCTTGGGCAAAGTGGGTGGAAGGGGGACAGAAGCTGTGTGGAGTCACCATCCCTGGAGGTGTTCAACAAATGTGTAGAGATGGCACTTCAGGACATATGGCAGGGGGTTGGGACTAGATGATCCTTGAGGTCCCTTCCAACCTTACCATTCTATGATTCTGTGATCCTATGGTGTAATGGGCATGGTGCTGTTGGGTCAGCAATTGGACTCAATGATCTCCAGGATCTTTTCCAAGCAAAGCAATTCTGTGATTCTCTGATTCTTCCTCTTCCCAGCTATGGAGTTCTCTGTGGCTTCAGTGCCACCTTGGAGGCAGGAACTGGGAAAGAGAGCAGCCCTGGGGAAAAGGACCTGGGGGTCTGGGGTGATGAAAAGCTCANGGTTGGAACTGGATGATCCTTGAGGTCCCTTCCAACCCTACCATTCTGTGATTCTATAAGCCCCACCAGGGCCTGGGGCAGCTTCAGGAATGCTGGATGGGTCTCCTAAGCAGGGAGGAAAGAGATACCATCCTCTGCTTGGAAAAGGCTACCTCGCTGAGTTCCTTCTACAGGAACACCCAGAAAACCCAACGGGACTTTGCCTATAGGAGGAAAGATTATTATGGGCTGCAACTAACCTCCATTGGTTACAGCCCGGAGGCTGCAGAGGAATTAAGCTCTTTGTTTAATGCCTTTTCCACGCTCCCTCGTTAGAGATAAACAGCTTTGATCTCCTAGGGCTCTCCTCACCAGGCCAAGGCCAACACTTTTATCTGGTTCTACAGAGGGTTTCATCCTCATCTCTTATTCTGGCTCATCTCCACACTCCCCCCCCCCCCCAGAATGAGCACTGCTGGTGCAATGTGGAGGGTGGTGCTCAGCCTTGGAGCATCGTCTCAACTTTTCTTCTGAGAAGAATACATTCCCTCCTGAGACTCTCCTGAGAAGAATGTCTCCCCTTCCCTGGAGACATTCAAGGTCAGGCTGGATGGGGCTCTGAGCAACCTGCTATAGTTGCAGATGTGGCACTGCCTGACCTGGTGTAGTGGCCATGGAAGTGTTGGGTAGAAGGTTATGGCACTTCCTAACACGGTGTAGTGGTTGTGGAGGTGTTGGGTAGAAGGTTGGACTTGATGGTCTTAGAGGTCTTTTCCAACCTTAATGATTCTATGGTTCTATGTTCCTGCTGACTCAAAGGTCCCTTCTCACCCAGACATTTCTGTGATTCTGTGATGCTGCTTGTGCCAGCTCCTCGG
Source organism: Ramphastos sulfuratus (assembly GCA_013399055.1). NCBI lineage: Eukaryota > Metazoa > Chordata > Aves > Piciformes > Ramphastidae > Ramphastos > Ramphastos sulfuratus. Next base: position 36,299 of record WBNM01026465.1, read on the forward strand.
GAGCCCCCTTCCCACCTCTCCAAGACCCTTGGAGGACAACAAAGCTGGTGAGGGGTTTGGAGAGCATGCCTCATGAAGAGAGGCTGAGAGAGGTGGGATTGTTTAGCCTGAAGAAGAGGAGGCAGAGAGGACACCTTATTACTCTCTACAGCTCCCTGAAAGGAGATCAGAATGAGGAAGGGGTTGGCCTCTTCTCCCAAGTAACTAATGACAGGACAAGAGGAAATGGCCTCAAATTGCACCAGGGGAGGTTTAGGTTCTGTATTAGGAACCATTTCTTCCTTGCAGGAGTGGTCAGGCACTGGGACAGGCTGCCCAGGGAGGTGGTGGAGTCGCCATCCCTGGAGGTGCTCAAAGCACAAGCAGATGTAGCACTTCAGGATGTGGTCTAGTGGTCATGAAGGTGGTGGGGAGAAGGTTGAACTTGATGACCTTAGAAGTCTTTTCCAACCTTAATGAATCTGTGATTCTACAGAGCAAAGCAGGCTTGGCCACAGCCCTCATGGGTAGTGGACACATCAAGGACCACCAAAGATCCTGGCTGGGTAGTGGACACATCAAGGACCACCAAAGATCCTGGCTGGGTAGTGGACACATCAAGGACCACCAAAGATCCTGGCTGCTAGTTAATTCTCATCCTTTTGCTAGCTGATGCTGTGTAATTCCACAGCAATTATTCATCACCCAGAGGAACCCAAAAAGCCAATTATGATGAGGAGGTGCAGTGGGACCCCTTTGCTGTTTAAAATGCAGGAGCAGCCCCGTGCTGCAGCCACTGAGTAATTAACTCCAGCCTGCTCAGCGGGTGAGGACACATTTCTTGAGCAGCTACTTCTTCTCAGAAGAAGTCACCCAGAAGTTTTCCATCAGAGGGATTTCTACTGGAGGGGCAGGAGGGCACAGAATTAAAACATTTGGCAGAAATCCCCTGAGAGAAATAAAAATCAAAGCAAAGCTTTGGCCAATCCTCTTCTGGTGGTGCCACATGCAGCTTCCAACGTGGAAAATCAACCCAGATGGGTTTCACATGATTGTTCCATTTCATTGCCCTGGAAGGTCATGGATGCCCCCTCCATGGAGGTGGATGGAGCCTTGAGCAACCTGGTCTGATGGGAGGTGCCCCTGCCCATGGCAGGGGGGTTGGAACTCAATGGTCTCTAAGTTCCCTTCCAACCCAGACCATTCTTGTAATTCTACACTCCTGCAATCTCCACCCTTGCTCTGTTCCCATCACATCTGGGTCTACCTGAGATGTTTGGTGGGCTGCCCAGTCTGAGAAGAGTAGCAGAATGGTGTAGACTCACTCTCAAAGAAACCTTTCTGGAAGTATAGGTTTGCTCAGGCATTGTTTCTTTGCTTTGAAACCACCAAGAAGATCTTCAGGCCATTCTGGTGCCTCTTTGGTGCCCTGTGTCAGGGCACAGCTTGGTTCAGACCTTTGCCAGGTACCAGTAGAAAAATTTAGTTTGGGCATTAGGAGAAATCCTTCACTAAAGGCTCATCAAGGCCTGGCCCAGGCTGCCCAGGGCAGTGATGGAGTCCCCATCCCTGGAGGGGTTTCAAAGCTGTGGAGATGTGGTGCTGAGGGACATGGTTTGGTGGTGCCCTGGCAGCGCTGAGTTAAGAGTTGGACTTGATGATCTTAAAGATCTCTTCCAACCAAAATGATTTCATAATTCTATGACCCTAGGTCAAATGATACCAGTAAAGCTGGAATCTGCATCTGGAAGGGGGCCTACAGGAAGGCTGGGGAGGGACGAGTTACAAGGTCTTGCAATGACAGGACAAGGGGCAATGGGTTTAAACTGGTAGAGGGGAGATTTAGACTGGATGTTAGGAGGAAGTTGGTTGCAGTGAGGGTGGTGAGACACTGGCACAGGTTGCCCAGGGAGGTTGTGGCTGCTCCCTCCCTGGAGGGGTTCAAGGCCAGGTTGGAGGAGGCCTTGAGTGACCTGTGCTAGTGGGAGGTGTCCCTGCCTATGGCAGGGGGTTGGAACTGGATGATCCTTGAGGTCTCCTTCCAACCTTACCATTCTATGATTCTATGACCTTCCCAGGCAGCAGCTGGGAGGGGGGGCGAAAGGTCACAGCACAACCCCCTTTGCACAAAGGCAAGGCTGGTGGCAGCACAGGGACTCTCCAGGCAGCCCAGAGAAGGATTCATCACTGAAATTTACTGCAGATGCTTCAGCTGCTGCTGCTGGCTCCTATAAATCCAGCCAGATCCTTGCAGGCAGGTGCTATGGGCACGGATGGCAATGGACATAAAAAGCAGATGTGTGTAGGGGAGGCCACCACGGGGAAGGGTCCTCAGCAACATTTGGTACCTTTCCTCCTGGTGACAGGAGCTCTTCCAAAACACATGGAGGGGTTCTTGGTGGTTTTCTGGCCAACCTGCAGGGTTTCAAAGGGGAATTGCTGGAGGCTGAGAAAGCCACAGACAAGCTGGGAAGTCATGAATAATATCCTTTGGGAAGTCATGAATAATTTCATTTGGTAAGTGATGAATAATTTAATTTGGGGTCAGCACAGAAGAGGTTTGAAATGAAATGTCCTTTCAGGGCTGCTTGAGAGCTCAGGACTCACTCCAGGTGAGAATCTTGTTCCAGGCAGAGGGAAGATGACTCCACAAGAAGCCCCCAGGCACAGAGGGCTGGATGTCCTTCAGGAACACATCATCTCATAAATAATCATCTGCTGTAGGATTGATGGGAGCAAAACCCCCTCTCTCTGAGGGGTCTGGTTGTAGTGTCCCAGTAGAAAGACCTTCCCTCCTCTGCAGAGCAGATGAATGGGGACCTGCTACAGTAGCTCCACATCACCACATCTCTTCCTCCCAGCACTCCTCTCATCTAACCTCTGGCTGGAGCTGTATGCTCCCATCCTGTGGTCACTGCCTGCCCCTGTCTATGGCCTATGGGCTTGCTCTGAAGCCCTCAGAAGAAAAAAGATGAACAAAACCCAGCAAAGCCATTGGGTTTATTCATCAGACAAGCTCCCCAGCAGCCAACAACATGGCCTCATGGCCAAGAAGGTAAAAGTATGCTGGGGTGCATGAAGAAGAGTGTGGCCAGCAGGTCAAGGGATGTGCTCCTTCCCTTCTACTCTGCCCTGGTGAGGCCGTGCCTGGAGTGCTGGGTCCAGTTCTGGGCTCCCCAGTTCAAGAGAGGCAGGGAATGATTGGACAGAGTCCAGCAGAGGCTGCAAAGCTACTGAGGGGCCTGGAGCAGCTCCATGATGAGCAAAGGCTGAGAGCCCTGGGGCTGCTGAGCCTGCAGAAGAGCAGCCTGAGAGGGGATATGATCAGTGCTCAGCAAGAGCTAAAAGACCTTTGCGGGGCAAGAGTATGGGGCCAGAGTCTTCTCATCAGTGCCCAGGGACAGGACAAGGGGCAGTGGGCACACAGTGGAACCCAGAAGGTTCCACCTGAACAGGAGGAGAAACTTCTTTGGTGTGAGGGTGCAGGAGCCCTGAGCAGGCTGCCCAGAGAGGTTGTGGAGTCTCTTTCTCTGAAGAGCTTCCAAACCCAGCTGGACATTGCGATCCTGGGCAAGCTGCTGTGGGTGCCCCTGCTTGAGCAGAGGGGTTGGGCTGGATGACCTCCAGAGGTCCCTTCCAACCACCACCATTCTATGATCAAAGCATCTCCATGCAGCAGTGGTCATTAAAAGCTTGAAAGGCAGGGAGGGGAGGTGTTAAAAATTTATGGCAGAGGCATTTTCTCGGCTGAGCAGCCAGGGGGAAGGCAGGAGCTCGTAAATCTCAGCAGACCAGGCTGCCTGCAAAATCAGGCTTCAAAAGCCCGTGGAGGGAAGCAGGAGGGAGGCAGGAGGGAGGCAGGAGCTGGAGCACGCAGAGGGGCTGCCAGCAGCTTGCGTGGCAACACAGAGCCTCCTGCCTGCTGCATGAATCCATCAAGCACTGCACAACCCAACAAGCTCCCTCACAAGGGGATCCCATAGGCCTCGTGGGCATCATCCCTTTAACAGCTGGCCCAGGGAGCTGGGACAGGCTTGAATTCATAGAATCACAGAGTGGTTTGGGTTGGAAGGGACTTTAAACATTATCCAGTTCCAACCCCTCCCATGGGCAGGGACACCTCTCACCAGAGCAGGTTGCTCAAATCCTCATCCACTAAGCCTTGGACACCTCCAGGGAGGGAGCAGCCACAACCTCCATGGGCAGCCTGTGCCAGTGTCTTACTACCCTCACTGTGAAGAATTTCTGCCCTGTTAATAAAGAGTGTTCCTGGCAATGCCTGTGTCACCAGCTGATGTTCTGGTGTTGAGCACAGTGGGGTGGCTGCCACCAAGCATCCCTTTTCCCTTTCCTTTTTTTTTGTTTTTTCCATAGGAAATGCAATTTTCTCAAGGAAGAGGCTGGGACTAAGGGACAATTCAAGGTCTGTAGGGAAAACTCATCTTGGGAGGTGGGGAGCTGACCTAGTTTCTTCTCTTCTACGTGAGGAGTGGGACTACTGAGAGGTTGTACAGCAGGAGCTGGGTACCTGAGGTGCAGATCAGGAGGACATGAGGTCTTACTGAGCACCCAACACCTCATCCTCACATCACCTTTGCACACCTTCAGCTTGATCTTAGGTACACTTCCAAACACCCTTAAAAAAAAAAAAAAAAAAAAAACAGACAAGCCAAAGGATGTTTATTTAACTCATTCTGGTTTCCAGGGTTTGGATGGGTCAAATATGGGCAGGCTGAACATCTTTATTGATGATCTCTACCAGAGGATTGAGTCCAGCATCAGTAAGTTTGCAGATGACACCAAGTTAGGAGCAGGTGTGGAGCTGTTGGAGGGTAGGAGGCTCTGCAGAGGGACCTGAACAGGCTGGATGGGTGGGCAGAGGCCAATGAGATGAGATTTAACAAGGCTAAGTGCAGGGTTCTGCACTTTGGCCAGAACAACCCCAAGCAGCACTACNCTCAGACCACAGTCAGGTGCCCTTCATAGCTTTGAGCCTGGGCAACACCCAGTGCATGAAGGAAAAGATGGTGAGCCAAGTGCTCTGAGGGCTCCCTTGTGCCACTGAGTCTGCTCATCAGCCCTCCACAGTGAGATGACTGTCACTGGCAGCACAGAGAGCTGCTTGGCCCATCTGGCACAGCCCAAGACCAATCAGCCAGAGCTCTCAACCCCTCATCTTCCAAAAACCTTAGCAGCGTCTCTGGCCCCAGAGTTGGAGTGCCATGGTCTGCTTCAAAACCTTATTACAGACAGAAGCTGGGCTGAAATGGGTGTCCTAGACATGACAGCATGATCCAGCAGGTCAAGGGAGGTTCTCCTCCCCTTCTACTCTGCCATACTAAGGCCACATCTGGACTACTGCGCCCAGTTCTGGGCTCCCCAGTTCAAGAGAGACAGGGAACTACTGAGGAGAGCCCAGGGGAGGCTACAAAGGTGCTGAGGAGCCTGAAGCACCTCTGTGAGGAGCAAAGGCTGAGAGCCCTGGGGCTGTTGAGCCTGGAAATCTTCTCAGTGCTCAGCAAGAGCTAAAGGGTGGGAGGCAAGCCAGGCCAGGATGTGCTGGGAGGGGAGCAGGTCCCAAACCACCTATGTGGCAGCTTCTGGGCTGCTGCAAACAAATTTATTTTTCTTACAAGTAAATATTGGCTGTGGCTTCACCTCAATCAATATTTGCTTCGTGGCTCAGTCAATGGTGATAATCACCTGCAAGGGAGGCAGAGAAGCTCTGCTGCTCTTTCTATTTATGCTTCCTTCCTCTCTTCCTGGGAGAGAAGCTCCTAGTTCCAGTGAGTTGTGTGGTGGTGACTTAACGGAGTCTCAAAACCTTCCTGGTGAAGAGAAGGCTTCAGGGAGACTTTAGGGCAGCCTTCCAGTGCCTGAAGGAGGCTAAAGGAAAGCTGGGGAGGGAGATTTTATAAGGACTTGTAGTGTTAGGATGAAAGGCTTTGAGCTGGAAGAGAGGAGATTTAGATTAGAGATTAGGAAGAAATTCTTTACAGCAAGGGTAGTGAGACACTGGCACAGGTTGCCCAGGGAGGTTGTGGATTTCCCCCTCCCTGGAGCTGTTCAAGGCCAGGGTGGATGGAGCCATGAGCAACCTGGGCTAGGGAAAGGTGCCCCTGCTGTGCTGGTTTAAGGGTAATTGGAATATTTTAATAGAGAAAATTATATTATAGGCTGTGAAAAGGAAACAATGGTGATGTCTACTTCACTCATAGGCTTGCTGAGATGTTTAAGAAAGAACTCAAAACNGAGATGGCTTCAAAGGTCTAAGAGTAATATGCAAATTTCATAAAAGTGCAGAATCCAGGCAGATATTCTCTGGGATTTTATTGATTTATAAGGCAATAAAAATTGTCTCTAAGTTGTCTTGGTTCCCACCACCAAGATGTCTTGGGCAAAGCCATGACATGGGAAGGATACAATGTGCAGACAGGGAAAAGAGACCTTCAGCCCAGCTGGGAACTTCATCAGGACACAGATAATTCCACCCATTACATTATCTGTTAACAGTTTACAGTACAAGAAGGACATGGAGCTGTTGGAGCAGGGCCAGAGGAGGCCACAGCAGTGATGGGAGGGCTGGAAGCCCTCTGCTGTGAGGCCAGGCTGAGAGAGTTGGGCTTGTTCAGACTGGAGAAGAGAAGGCTCCAGGGAGACCTTCTGGTGGCCTCTCAGGACTTTAAGGGGACAGAAGAAAGATGGGGATGGATCTTTGAGCAGGGCCTGTTGTGACAGCACAAGGGGGGATGGTTTGAACTTAAAGAGGGAGATTCAGACTGGAGAGAAGAGAGAAATGTTTGACTCTGAGGGTGGTGGGAGCCTGGCCCAGGCTGCCCAGAGAGGTCACAGGTGCCCCATCCTGGCAACCTTTCCAGATGAAGCTGTCTGGAGCTGTTTGGAGCTCTGAGCAACCTGTTGGCTGCAAGGGGGTTGGACTGGATGACCTTTAAGAGTCCCTTCCCACCCATACCAATCCACAATTCCATGTTTCCTTCCCAAGAACAGCAGGATTCCTTTTTCCTTTGTACCTCTGGTTTCTAGTTTCAATCACTTGGGCACCAGTTTCAGCTCGCACTTTTACCTTCAGTCTCCAGCTGCACACAGATGTTGATGGGTGAAGAACCCATAGTCTCTCAGGCATTGATGGCAACCTCTCAAGGCCACAGCTCACCAAAAAGGAGAACCCAGAAGGCAGACAAAAGCAATGCAGAGCTGTCAGCTCGACAGGGACACCGAGACCAGAAGTCAAATGTTTCCTGACACAAGCCCACCAAGCTCTGCACTAGCCCTGAAGCCATCAGATGGGTAGAAGATGGAATTTCTGTCTCCTGGGAGAGAAGGATTTTGTATTTATTTAGGGGTTTTAAAGATAGAATCAGAACCTTTTGCAAACCAACCTCCAAAGCTCTTTGGAAAATGCTGCAGCTGAGAATTTCTGACCTCGAGTCCTACACGAAGATGCTCAGAGAAACCCTGAGAGTGCCAGGGAGGGAGGCAGGAGCCAGAAGGCCTGGGTTTGCTTTCAGCTTTCTGGTGGGAGGAGGCCATGGCAAAGGGACAGAGCAGATGGTGGAAGCAGGAATGAAAGAGGAACCCCACAGAGAAAGCTTTGGGCAGACAGGAAGATGACACACAGTGGGGTTTGGAGGAGAAGAGAGGTCTTTTTTCTGCAGCCAGAGAGAATCTCAGAGACATTCAAGATCAGACCTGATGCAGCCCTGGGCAGCCTGATCTGGTTGGAGATGTCCCTGATCGCTGCAGGGGGCTTGCAAAAGAGGACCTTTGAGGGTCCCTTCCAACCCAATGCAATCTGTAAAGCTGTGACTCTGCAAAGCTGGTCAAGGTGGGGACAAACTCAAGCTTCAGCAGGACTTAAGTGGATGATCTCAGCAGGTGCAAAGGCTCCCACCCACCACAGGGTCACCAGGGAGCTGAGGGAGCAGAGCTGGCAGGAGGGATATCTAGGGGACTTCTGGAGGCATGGGGAGGCAGTAGAACAGTCTGGAGCATGCTGCCACCACCCAGGGTAATGGAGTCAGTGCACAGCAAGGATCTGGGATGAGACAGCCAAGGCTCCCAGCACTGAGGTCTTGGGCAAAGCCATAGCATGGGGAAGGACACAAAGCACAGCCAGGAAAGGGGCCTCTTCAGCCCAGCTGGAAAGCTCAGCAGCAGAGAGATGATTCCACCCATTGAACTGCCTTAACAACTCGTGAGCCTGCTCCAGCAGGACCATGTCTCTCCTGCTCCAGCCAAGGCTCTGCTCCAAGCAGCAGCTGAGGTGGGTGACATCTCCTTGCTCTCAGCAAGCTGGTCTAAGAGTTCTTCTGCCACTTCTCACACCTACAGCATGACCACCTCCTGTGAGATGTCACCACTGGGCACAACGTTGCTGTTGTCACTTGTGCCAGAGATGTGAGAATTTCCACAATGCTTCTTGGAAAAATCCATGTCTGGCCAGAAGAAGCAATCACTGCCCAATAACATCAAAACCTTGGGACTCTCTGAGGCAAAGACCACCTTGGAAAAGCAAGCACTGATTGTGGTTTGAAAGTGCTCCAGCCACAGATGACTTGGTCTGCTCGGACTGGATCAAGGGCAAGCCTTTGGCATCCCATGGCAAGGGTTACAGTCAGAGGGGAGGGGGTCCTGGAGGTGATTATTTGTGTTTGGGGCAGTAGAAGTCAGATTTAGGGTGCTTGCAGCTTTGAGCAGGAGGACCAGACATGGGTCTGCAGGCCTCCTGGAGGAGAAGAGGTGAAGAGGGAGGGAGGGAAGGAAGGAGGGAGACAAAGAGGAAAGGAAGAGGAAAGGAGAGGGAAAGGAGGGGGAGAGGAGGAGGAAAGGAAGGGGAGAGGAGCAGGAAAGGATGGGGAGAGGAGGGGAGGAAAAGAGGACAGAAGGAAGGCAGGAAAGGAGGAAAGGAAGAAGGGGAAGAGATTTTTCCCTGCTGCTGCTTCATGTCAAGCTGTCACCTCGATTTCATGCTTGCAAAAGCATGAGACAAGCAGCACCTGAGCAGCAGCTGGTGACTGGAGCCACACATCCTCATGAAGCTGTGGTGGCCAGAGGGGACAGGAGGGTGGGTGTCAGGAGTGTGCCTCACTCTCTGCTCCACCCCAGTCTGGAGACTGGTCTGAGTGTCACAGCAGCAGCCAAGGGATGGGGAGGTGTGGAGAGAAGATTGCTGTGAGCACCTCTGCCATCTCAGAAGGATCTCTGAGCACATGTGGCTGAGTGCCCTTTGCTGAAGTGTCCCATCTACTCCACCTTTTAGTAAGAGCCATCACTTAGTAATGAAGTGTGATGGGATCCCACAGCCTGTAGCAATCTGGAGCTGCTTCCAGCCTGAGAATCAAGCCCTGCAGCCATGCCTTGGGCAAAATTCAAATCAGCAGGACCCAGGCTCCAGGCTTTGCTCATGAATAACTCATCTGCTCTCAGCCCATGCCAGAAACCACTTGTTCCTCACAAGGGGTGATGGTTTAAACTAGAAGAGGAAGATTCAGACTGCAGAGAAGGAAGAAATGTTTAACCCTGAGGGTGATGAGATCATGGCCCAGGTTGCCCAGGGAAGTGTTTGATGCTCCATCCCTGGAACCCTTCCAAATCAGGTTGTTTGTGGCTCGGAGCAACCTGCTCTGGTTGCAGATGTCCCTGCTGGGTGCAGGGCAGTTGGACTGGATGACCCTTAAAGATCCCTTCCCACCCAAACCATTCTGAGCCCTCCACTCCCATTTGGGTGTGGGTGGGACTGTGGTCCCTGCCAGTAGCTTCCACTGTAAGAAGTGGAGCCAAACCCATGATTGTTGAACCCCCGTAACCAACAGCCAGTGGGCTGATTTTCCAGACCATGAGCATAAGTGGTGAAGATTTCACTTGGTGTTTGCAAAAGCCTTGCACCAGAAGTGCAAGGAGTGTCCAGCCTGGGTCAGCAGATTGGACACATCTGCCTGAAGCACACAGCAATTGATCCAAAGCCTCAGCATCGTCAGCAACCATGCTCAGGGAGTCCCTCTAGGGTCTCATCTGTTGGCCACCAGTTTTGGCAGGTTGCAGCTCTCAGAAGAAAAGCTGTCAGTGAGGCTACCAGGGCAGGTGGTGAGACACTGGCACAAACTGTCAAAGAAGGCTGTGAATGCCTCCTCTCGGGGCCTTGAACAAGATGGTCCAGTGAAAGGTGTCTCTGCCATGGCAGGGGGTTTGGGCTGAGATGGTCTTTAAGGTCCCTTCCAACCTTACCATTCTATGATTCTATGACAGGCCTAGAGCTGGTGCTGTTTGAGGCCACAGCTGAAAAGGCAGCCAAGGTAGAGAGAGCTTGGAGTGGCTTCAGTGTACACAACATACTGAAATGACTTCTCCTTTCCTCCCAAGGCTTCACTCATGCATAAAACAAGAAGCTGGCCAAGAGGTCTTTGTGCTTATGAGGCTCTCAGGAGGGAAGACTGGGAACCTGAGGTTGAAAATGAGAGAGGAAGGACATGACCCAGGCTGGCAGCAAGGGTAGAGGAGTGGTGACAAGCAATGGTCCTGTGAGATGGATTCTGCCAGGAGGAAGAGCAATTGCTTCCTGGCAGCAGCAGGAGTATGGGTCCTTCTTCCCCTCCCAGCTCAGATCTGTCTGTGTCTTCCTCATCCATGCCCCTGCCTGCCAAGAGATTTACATCCCACCCTGTCTAAAGAAGTTGGGAAATCAGTTCAGCCAGCAGGGAGTCCCACAACATCCCAAAATCCAACAGCATCCAACCCCCCCTTCTGTGTCAGGTTCACCTGCCTGCAAAACTCCCTGGCTTGGTTGCTCTTGATCTTCATGATGTCATTTTTAGCCTACTGAAAGATGAAAATAACAAAGTGACAAACCCCTGAGGGGCCAAGAAGCCACCACATTCCCACCTTCATCATGCCCCATCCAGTCAAGGCAGATGGGGATTACATCAAGACGAAGATTGTCCTTGGGAGTTCCCAGGAACATCTCTTCCATGTTACCCATCAGGTCAAAGAAGCTGTCAGGCAGCAGGAATAATGTGTGGGTGTGCTGGGAGGGAGTGCACCTTGCAGGGCTTTCCTGCTGCTTGATGCCTCTGAGGCTGCTCTGTGCACAGTATTAGGACAAACTGGCAGTAGCTCTGTCTTCCTCAGGCTTTGCCCAGGAGTGTGTTAAGGTTGTGGTGGAAACCTCATGTTCTTGTCAACCCCCCAGTGATTAGTGTTGCCAGATTAATAGATACAGCTCCACTTAAGGCCAGATCAATAGTTCTCATTCACTTTCTTGGTGCTGTTCCCTGGAGCTGAGGCATTAAGTGATCACTCCTGGAGATATATTGCATGAGGTGCAGGTCTGGATGGAAATCAGCCTCCCAGGGAGATCAAATGTTTGGATCATAGCTCATGCTTTTGACCATGCCTTTATGGATGGTGACTGCCTGGTGAAGGATATGCAAGCTGGAGGAGGGGAGATTTAGATTGGAGATGAGAAAGAAATTCTTCAGAGGGCAGGTGGCCAGACACTGGAACAGGTTGCCCAGGGAGGCTGTGGATGCCCCCTCCCAGGAGGTTTTCAAGGCTGGGTTGGGTGAGGCATTGAGCAACCTGGGTTGGGGAAGGTGTCTCTGCCCACGGCAGAGGGTTGGAAATGGATGACCTTTGAGGTCCCTTCCAACACAAACCATTCTGTGACTCTGTAAAACATCTCTGCATTGTGGTTCTTACTCCATCAAAAACNCAGAGTGCAGGTGGCCAGACACTGGAACAGGTTGCCCAGGGAGGCTGTGGATGCCCCCTCCCAGGAGGTTTTCAAGGCTGGGTTGGGTGAGGCATTGAGCAACCTGGGTTGGGGAAGGTGTCTCTGCCCACGGCAGAGGGTTGGAAATGGATGACCTTTGAGGTCCCTTCCAACACAAACCATTCTGTGACTCTGTAAAACATCTCTGCATTGTGGTTCTTACTCCATCAAAAACTCTCCCCTTGTATGTCAGGACCTCCATTCAAAACCACCTTCCTTTGTCCCATGTGGAGGTGATGGCTGCAGGCATTTGCAACCTCAGGAGAGAGGTTCTATGCATTATTTGAGGGCTGTGAGTAATTATTGATCTCATCTGGCATCTGGTGTCATTAGAAAAGTTTCTTGCTGGGGCCTCAACAAGCAAATCAACCCAAGGAATGTGGACCTCTTGCTGCTCATAAATACAAGGAGTTTAATCACTCTACCTGGGAACATCAACCATGATCAGGGGTGTTCTGCTGCTGTCCATCCTCTCATGGTCACAGAATCACAACATCTTTTTGGTTGGAAAAGAGCTTTAAGATCACCAAGTCCAAGCATTCTCTAACAAGCCTGGTGCTGAACCACATCCATTCCAGTTTTAGGCTTGTCTCCCCCAGACCCGTTTTGCTCAGACACCAGCTCCCAGCAGGAGGCTTGGAAGCAATCTCAGAGCCCAGAAGGTATCTGGCTCCTCCTGGGGTTTGGTGACAAGCTGTTGGGCCTTGTGGCACCTGGCACATAGACTCATAGAGCTGGTTCAATTAGAAAAGACTTCTAAGAGAAGACCTCCAAGTCCAACTGTCAACTTAAGACCACTGTGGCCATTAAACTATTTCCCAAAGGGCTGTGGCCAAACATTTCTTGAACACCTCCAGGGATGGTGACTCCACTATCTCCCTGGGCAGCCTGCTCCAAAGCCTGGCCACTCTTGCAGGAAAGAACTTGTTCCTCATACCCAAATTCAGCAATGAAACACCTGCTGCACGAGCACACCTGAGTAGCAAAGAGGGTTGTGGTGTTCCTGCTTTACTCCAGGGTGGAGTGATGCCAGCTAGAGACCACTGGCACAGGATAATGGGTCCCTGTTGATGCACCAGCACCATAGCAGAGCTGAGACTCTTCTTTTCCAAGCAGGAAATGCTCATCTTGTGACAGAGTTCCTTGCCTAATGATACTAAATGATTGATGCCACAGATGCAGCCATTCGCTTCGTTGGACACTGAGGGAGCTGTGGTGGCACAGAGTGAATCCATCACTGAGCCAGCATCAGTCCATCTATAAAACATCTCTGCATCCCAAATGCAGCCTGGCTCAGCATCAAGAGGGTCCCCAGCTGACTAATCTTTATATTGTCTCCTAAATTGTTTTCCTGCCTGCTTCTCTCCTTCCTGCAGGGTGAAAATGTGGCCTGTGGAAGATATTTGGTCTCTTTAATATCTCTGTCAATGATGTGGATGAGAGAGTTGAGGACATGCTCAGTGAGTGTGCAGATGACAAGTTAGGTGGGTGGGTCCCTGCAGAGGGACCTGGCCAGACTGGATCAATGGGCCAAGGCCAATGGGATGATGTTGAACAAGGCCAAGTGCTGGATCTTGCACTTGAGTCATAACAACCCCTTGCAATGCTTCAGGCTTGGGGCAGAGTGGCTGGAAAACATCCTGTGGAAAAGCACCAGGGGGTGTTGGTCAACAGTGGCTGAAAGTGAACCATTGTGTGCCCAGGTGGCCAAGAAGGACACCAGCATCCTAGCTTGCATCACCAATAGTGTGGCCAGCAAGAGCAGGGCCATGATTGGGCCCCTGGACTGGGCATTGGTGAGGGCACATCTTGAATCCTGGGATCAGTTTTGGGGACTTCAAGAAAGACATTGAGGGGCTGGAGCAGGTCTGGAGAGGAGTAGCTGAGAGACCTGGGGTTGTTGAGCCTGGAGAAAAGAAGGCTGAGGGAGACCTCACTGCCTTCTACAGCTCCCTGAAAGGAGGTTGGAGCTGGGTGGGGATTGGTCTTGTACATTCAAAAGCTGCTTCTGCTTCAGTTTGAAGCAACCATGTATAGATCCACCTGCAAGAGACATCTCCAACAGCTCCACCAGATGTAGAGGTGCAAGTGAACAGAGAAAGGGAGCTGGGTACAACTGCCTGTGCCGGGCAGGAGACTGAGGGCACAGCACAAGATGACAGTTCCCAGTGGTGAAATGGAGGTTTCTGGATGGAGAGCAGTAGCAGGTAGGAAACAGGAGGTGCAGAAACTCTAGGAGTGAAGCCAAGACGGGTGAGGGCTCTTCATCATCCCCAGCAGTGCATTGGTGCTGGGAGAGCAATAAATGCCACCAGTGCCATCTGCAGTCCCTGATTTATGATCCTCAGCCCCCTGCTTGCCAGAGAATTCCCTTTCTGCTCATAGATGCAGCCACCTGGGAAAGCAGTGGCTGGGTGCCACCACTCCTACCAGTTTAACTCAGGGGACCCACACCCAAAGCATCCCTCCAAGCTGAGACCCTCACTCCAGCACCCAGAAGCAGCAAGTCTGGCTCTTTGCTGCATCCCAGACACATCATCCATTTAAGCAGAGGCTGGTGGGTACCTGAACTGACTCATCTCCCAGCCTTCTGTCCACCCCCTGCCTCATCCCCAGCTAGGACATGCCCTAATTACTGCTCCTATCGAATGATTAACCAACTCACTCTCACACCCTGATCTGTCCCAGCAACACCTCCTGCCTCTGCTCTGGGCAAAGAGGCAGCTGAGACCACAGCAGTGAGCTGTGGGTCCTGCAGAAGCCATCCCAGGCTTGTTGACTGGGGGAGGCTGATTGCTGTCTGCTCCCGGGGCAGTTAAATTGTCCCTGTTTGATGAGGCTCATCCCTGGGCTTGCTCTGGGGCTGTTCCTGCTGAGTAATCCTGCGGGAAACGCTGTGCTGGCTTCCGAGCCAGTGCAGAGAGCAGCACAAGGGCTGCAGTGCAGAGGGGAGAGAGCTACCCGGGAGCTGCACAGAACACTCTGCCCTCCAGCTCCATCTTTTTCATGCCCTTCACCTCCTCCACCTCCTTCAGACAGGCTTTTTTTAACCCCTTCCCTCGTGGTGATGGATAGCAGTGCCTGTGATTCAGGGTAAAGAGGCTGAAGGATTCTAACCACCGCAAGGACACAATGGCTCTGCAGGGAGTCCTGGGGTGACCCTGATGTCAGCGGTGCAAACCGAGGAGGGAGCTGAAGGAGGTGACCTATTGGGATGAAAAACAGAATCAATTTTGTTAGGAGATACATTTAAGCTCATCAAGTCCAACCCTTAACCCAGCACTGCCAGGGCACCACATCCCCAGGGCTTTGGAACCCCTCCGGGGATGGGAACTCCCCCACTGCCCTGGACAGCCTGGGACAGGCTTTGATAACTCTCTCAAAGGGAAGAAATTGTTCCTCTTGTCCAACCTAAACCTCCCCTGGGGCAACTCAAGACCATTTCCTCTCAGCCGTTCCTTGGGAGAAGAAACCAAGCCCCACCTGGCTCTAACCTCCTTTCAGGGAGTTGCAGAGAGCCAGAAGTCCTGTCTTCCAGCTCCCACCATTCCTGATCCCAGGCAAATGTTTCTCCTTGCAAATCTTCCTGGGACCACCAGAAGCAGCTGCCTATCACTTCACCCTGCCGGGTAGCTTTCAGGGCTGGAGGAAAGGGGAGGACAGGGCAGGATGGGGGAATCTTGGGGAACCTTGGCCACCTCACCCTCTCCATCTCAACCGGCAGGTCCTCCATGCCAGCTGCTTTCTGAAGCACCATCCATAAGGCAGCAAAGCTCCATGGAAGAGGGCTCCCCAGCCAGTACAGCTGCCAAACCCAATGGTGGCTAAGCTGAGCAAAAAGCTGACCCCACAGGCCTTCTGCCCTGAAGGGTGAACGATGGATGGGGGGAGGCAGGGGGTGGAGAGATGATTTTCGTCACCCTGCAGTGCTGGCAGCCTGTGAGGAGCTCATGAGGAGCTGTGGGTGGGGATGGGTGGCTATTTACTTATTTATTTATTGCTCACTTACCTTCCACAGATCTAAATAAATCAGGAGGAAGAAGGAGCAGGAGCGGATGAAGGCCAGCACAGGCTCCTGGCACCTCTGAAGAGCAGCAGGAGTGAGCTGCAGGTTGGGATGGACAAAGCAGCCTGGTGGGGTTGGCATTTCACTTCCAACTTACACCCAGGATGTGAAGGTCACCACATCTGCTGTTGCTTTGCCTGCCCACCTCCCTCTTCTCCCCTCTCCTGCTGGGATGAAGGTTTGCAGGCAGGCTTTGATCTTTAAACGCTGCAATCTGCAGCTTCAAGTATCTGCTCTGGGATGTGAGCCTCTCCTGGGGACAGAGCTTGCTGCAGGCACCCTCGTGCTGGAGATGGCAGCACCCCAAAGATGCTGCCATCAGCACCCCTGAAGTCCTCCCAGCAGCACTCTTGGGGGGAGGTGTCCACATCATTCCCAGGCATTTCCCAAAGCCCCTCACTCATTCCTGGTGCTGTGGTCACCCCAGGAGCTGGAGTACTTGCATGCGAAAATCCTGGGATTTGGTCCAAGATCTGAGGCTGGACTGCTGGCAAGTGCAACTAAGAGCCCTCCTACCACTTTCCCACTGCTGGAGGAAGGGTCTTGGTCCCTCTGCAGAAGGCCAGCACCACCTCTATAAATAGCAAAGCATTTCCTGATGGGCTTGTGCTAAGTGCCCTCCCTGTGCCAAAGCTCTGTGACATTTCAACTTACCTTACTACATTTCTACTTAACCTTAAACACATCAGCAGGGTTTGGATGGGGAATTGCAGCCAGTGAGGAGACTCCTGTGAAATTCTCCTCCCCACAAGGTGATTTTGCAGCTGAGATGGTGGTGGAGAAGCCTCAGGGGGGAGGATGGTGGAGTGACAAAACCACAGCTGGGTGGCCAAATCACAGCTTGGGTGGGAGCAGAACTTGTCCTGCTGAGGTCAGAGGACCAAAGGGCCCCTGTGAAACAGCTCTACAAACCCATCCTTCTCCAAAGCTGCTGTGTAGCTGGAAAGTTAACAAACCTGCTTGAAGAAGAGGGAGTCACAGGCATTTCCTCCAGGCTCATCCAAAGCTTCTCCAAACATTTCATAGATTCATTCCTGGCATTTTGTACAGCTTTACAAAGGAGCAGAAAGCAGCAGCTAAACAGAGAGGAGCTTAGCCAGCACCAGTGAGCAATATTAGAGCAATATTAAAGCAATCATCAATGCCCTATCCTGTCTAGCCGGGGGGCCACCAGGCCCCCCGGCCTTTAAGATCCCCTCCACCAGTCACCCAGTGTGTGCACCACAGGGACTCACCAGCAATGCCAGGAGGAGGATCCCTCTGCCCAATTGGGCAAGCTTGGAGCTTCTGCCTCTCCTGGGGCCATTATAAAGGGGAGTGGGTGGGGAGGGCAAAGTGGTCACACCTGGTCACACCTGAGCTCCAACAGAACCCAGGAGGGAGGGAGGGGAAATCAGTGTGGGGTGGGAAAAGGGCAGGTGTAGTAGAGAAGGGGAGGTGATGCTGAAAGCATAGAGGTGGTGAGGGAAAGGATGAAGATGAAAAGAGGAAGATTGGGAGGAAAGGAAGAGGATGGAGAGAAAAGGCAGGAGATAAAATTATAAAGATGAAAACAAGAAGGAAGGAGATCCTGCTCTGGCAGGGGGTTGGACTGGATGATCTTTCAAGCTCTCTTCCAGCCCCCTAACATTCTGTGATTCTGTGTGACCCCAACTTTCTTCATCTGAGAACTGGAAGAAAAAGAGCTGTTGAAATAAAGCCATAGAGTCCTCAGCACAGCAAAGACATGAAGCTGTTGGGGCAGGGCCAGAGGAGGCCACAGCAGCGATGGGAGGGCTGGAAGGCCCCTGCTGTGAGGCCAGGCTGAGACAGTTGGGGTTGCTCAGCCTGGAGAAGAGAAGGCTCCAGGTAAACCTTCTGGTGGCCTTGTAGGACTTTGAGGGGCCAGAAGAAAGCTGGGGATGGATCTCTGAGCAGGATCTGTTGTGACAGGACAAGGGGGGGTGGTTTGAACTGAGAGAGGGAGATTCAGATTGGAGGGAAGGGAGAAATGTTTGAGTCTGAGGGTGGTGAGAGCCTGGCCCGGGTTGCCCAGAGAGCTGTGAAATGTCCCATCCCTGGCACCATTGCAGGTCAGGTTGGTTGTGGCTCTGAGCAACCTGCTCTAGCTGCAGATGTTGCTGACTGCAGTAGAGCTGGACTAGGTGATCTTTCAAAGTCCCTTCTCACCCAAACCTATGATGCTGTAAAGCTCTAAAGCTCTTCACCTCCTCCCCAAAGCAGATGTTGCTCTAATTTACCTATACCTGCTAATTCTGAACATGAAGTCCTTGACAAATACCCACTGTGACTCTTCAGCAGCAGGGCTGCTCTGCTCAGCAGCTCTAATTCCTCTGCTGGAGGTGGTCACCTGCTGCAAGTAAAGCAGCTCATTTAATGCATGCTCCGGGCTGCGTGGAGCTCCTGGCAAAGCTTGGGCTCTGCTGAACACCACCCGAGCTGGACATGTTCCTGTGCCACCTGTGCTGGATTCTATGGTCCTGCTCGGGCAGGAGAGTTGGACTCAATCATCTGTGGAGGTCCCTTCCAACCCCTGACATCCTGTGAGATAACCCAGAGGAGCCCCTGATCTTCCTGAGAACCTTCCTTTCTCCTCAAGCTGGAGCTCTCACACTGCTTTCTGCCCCAGCACTTGTCCAGGTGTCCCCCCTGGAGAGCTCTGCTGCGAACAGATCAAAGTGGAGAGCATCCACTGCTGCAGCTGGAGGAGAGGAAGAGGAGCCTGTGCAGCCCTCACTGCCGAAGCTGCCTGGAGCTGGCTCAGCTCCCTCCACAGGCGGCTGCAGCTCCAAGCCTAGAGCAGGGCTCTGCTGCCCCAAGTGCTGCGCCGGAGAATGGCATCGGCAGCCCGAGCCTGGCAGAGACCTCGATGGATTCCGACTGGTCAGCGTGGGAAGGGACCCTTAAAGCTCCCCTGGTCCAGCCCTCTGCAGTCAGCAGGCACAGCTGCAACTAGAGCAGGTCGCTCAGAGACACAACCAACCTAACCTGCAATGGTGCCAGGGTTGGGGCAGCTACCACCTCTGGGCAACCTGTGGTTGGAGAGCTGCCTGGCAGAGAGGGACCTGGGGGCTGTACCAGACAGGCAGCTGAATAGGAGCCAGCAGTGTGCCCAGGCGGCCAAGAAGGGCAATGGCATCCTGGCTGGGATTAGAAATGCTGTGGCCAACAGGAGCAGGGAGGTGACTGTCCCTTTGTGCTCGGCTCTGGTTCAGCTTTGGGCACCTCAATACAGGAGAGATGTGAAGGTGCTGGAGCGGGGCCAGAAGAGGGCAATGAAGCTGGGGAAGGGCCTGGAGAATTAATCTGATGAAGAGTGACTGAGGGAGCTGAGGATGGCTAGTGTGAGGAAGAGGAGGTTGAGGGCAGACCTCATTGCTGTCTACAGCTACCTGAAGGGAGGTTGTGGAGAGGCTGGAGCTGGGCTCTTCTCACAGGTAATTGGAGACAGAACAAGGGGGAATAGCCTCAAGCTGAGGCTGAGGAGGTTTAGATTGGACATAGGAAAAGGTTTTTCACTGTAAAAGTGGTCAGGGACTGGAATGAGCTGCCCAGGGAGATGATGGAGTCACCACTCTGGATATGTTTAAGGGTCGCTTGGATGTGGTGCTTGGGGATGTGGTTTAAGGTGAATCTTGTAGAGTAGGGTTATAGGTTGGACTTGGTGATCCTGAGGGGCTTTGGCAACCTGCATGTTTGTGTGACTCTGTCATTCTGTGAACAGGTTCTCACCACCCTCACTGTCAAACATTTCTCCCTTCTTTCTAGTCTGAATCTCTCTCTGTTCAAACCATCACCCCAGCCTGTTGAGCTGTGCCAACAAGCTCTGCTTAAAGATCTGCCCCCAGCTTTCTTCATGGCCCCTAGAAGTCCTGAGAGGCCACCAGGTGGTCTCCCTGGAGCCTTCTCTTCTCCAGGCTGAACAATCCCAGCTCTCTCAGCCTGGCCTCATGGAGCAGATGAGGCTGGGGAAGGTGAAAGAGCCAGGGCTGAAGATCTGGCTGTAGGCTCACCCAGAAGCTGGTGGAGATGCGGGAAGCAGCAGGTGTCCTCTACTCTTTTTCACACCAGATGTATTGGCTCCTCCTCAGCATGGAGATCTGTCCTGAGCAAAGGAGATGCCATGCCCCCCTCAAGAAGACCCCTTCCCAGAAACAGAGCCAGCAAGCAAGGATGTCACCCCTTGCTCCAGCATCCTGCCACTGCGGTGCCCAGGCTCTGTTGCACCAGGACGTGCAGCCTTGTGGTTGGTTTGTTTGCTCAGGGCATATTTGGCCCCGTGTCCTCTCCTGCGAGGCCACCATCTCCTGTTTGCACAGGGCCTCCTCCTCCATGGCACCTCCCTGGCACCGCCATGCCTGGGCCATCCACGTCTCAGTTCACAGCGAGGGCAGCCGCAGGAGCTGTGCCAACCTCCCTGCCCTCACAGCCACCCATTGGCTCTTCTGAATGTTCCTGCCCCAAACATGATGTGGTGGCCCAAGCAGAGAAGGAGGGACCAGCAGAAACAGGTTCATGTCACCTCTGACAACATTGGATTCACCACTGCAGTAAGTTGTAAGGTCTCTGCAGTGGCTCAGGTGTCCAGTGGGAGGTGCTGGGAGCTTCAGGGAACATCTCTAAAGGTGCCCAGGATGGGCTGCAGTGCCCTGTGGCCATGCTGAGTCAGAGGAGGTGGTGGGAGCAGAAAGGAAGGTCCTGTGCAGAGTGGGATTCATCCTTCCTCATTTAATCACAGAATAGTAGGGGTCAGAAGGGACCTCTGGAGATCATAGAGTCCAAACCCCCACCCTGGCTGTTTGAGGTTTCCATTTTCTTCAGACCAAAGCCAACCTCAGGGGACACCTTCCACCCTGAGGGTGCCATGAAGGCACTCCAGAGAAAGGCACTCTGGGAAGTGAGGATGGTTGGGCCAAATGATCTTAAAGGTCTTTAGATTCTCAAAGAATCTAAATGATTCTATGATAGCAACCTGATCTAGTTGGAGATGTGTCTGCTGACTGCAGGGGGGTTGGAGGAGATGAGCTCCAGATGAGGTAGAGGTCCCTTCCAACCCAAACAATTTAATGGTTCTGTGATGGCTGAGCAATGCCCAGACTAGAGGAATCCATATGGGAATGGGCTGCAAACCAGGAGGATGGGATGGGTTGCAAAGAAGGTGCTGGAGCTGTTGTCTTGAAAGAGCAGAGAAGAGCAACCACTTCCCTGGTCCTTCCTCAGGTCTTGCCTTGTCTGGCAGGAGCATTGGGAAGAGCCAAAGAGTGACAGGATGTGGCAGGGCAGTTGGGAACCAGTTACCCCACTGTGGGGCCCCTCTGCTGCCCACTCTGCCAGGTAGTGCTCAGGTCTCCTTGGTGACAGATTATGGGATTAGAGGGTTCAGGTGAGCCTCCTGCACGTGGTCAGGTTACTCCTGGGAATGGCCTGGTTCCTTCACCAGCCTGTGTTGGTATTGAGGATTGCCCCAGCCTAGGTGCAGGACTTTGCACTTCAAAAAGAAGCAAGAGCCTGTCCCTGCCCTCCCTCACTTTCCCCAGGCCTGGATCACCCCAAGTCAATGCTCCCTTGGGTAATGGTTAACTTTAATGGCCCAGGCCTGGCTCTGCCCACGTGATGGAGCACCACAGGGAGACTCAAGGGGTTGATAGTCCTCAGGATAAGGAGATAAGGCCTGGGTTGGAAAGGCAGCACTCAAGGCTGCTGTCACAGCCAGCATAGCTGTCCCCACCAGCCTGGGAGCAGCCCACAGCTGCCCACTCCAAAATTCAGCCTACTCTTAGCACTCTCATCCCTACCCTTGCATCTTCCAGGTGAGCTGGGAGCTGTCCCTCAACTAGCAGGCATCACCTCAGCCTTCTGGTGGGTTTTGCTGTTGGTGGTTTGAAACTAGAGCAGGGCAGATTGGCCAGTAAGAAGAAACTCTTTAGGGTGAGGGTGATGAGACCCAGGAAGAGGTTGCCCAAAGAAGTTGTGGATGCTTCTTCCCTGGAAGTGTTTTGAGACCAGGATGGATGTGGCTTTGCCCAACATGGTCTAGTGAGAGGTGTCCCTGCCCATGGTGTGGGGGTTGGAACTAGATGATCTTTGAGGTCCCTTCCAACTCAAGCTATTCTATGATTTTTATGTAGCCACGTCCCTGGCCCACACCACAGTCTTTGGTGAGCTCCAGAGATCCCTGACTAACCTGCCCAGCAGCTCTTGCTCTCTTAATTGTGTTGTCCCAAGTCAATGGATAACTTTACAGCTCAGGCCATGAAAACATCAAACAGAACAACCTTGAGGAGCCAGCCCTCTGGAGATGCACCACGCCAGTCACCTGGAGAAGGTACAATAAAGTTCAACTATAAACCACCCTGAAAGTCATGGCTGTGGGCAGAGGTCAGCACTGGGTCTGCTCCAACAGCAGTGCTGCTGGGCCGGGCTGGAGATGCCAGGTGAGTTTCCATAGCATCATCTCTAGATCCTACAAACTGGGTCAGGTTTGCTCCTGTCCCATCCCATTGGACCTTGGGTGCTGCTGTGAGGGCACTTTGCTGTTTCATAGAGGTGGGACTTCCCAGCTTTCCCCTCTGAAATCACCCCAGGAGGGCAGAAAGAGACCAGAACCTTGCTGAGCCTTCCCAACCAAGCCGCCCATCTCCACCCAGCCCACCAAACCTTCCTGCCATGGTGACTCCCTTGTATTGCTAGGCACAACATGGTGGCATCAGTGCTTCTTCCTTCTGCATGCCAAGCAAAAAACTCAAGTGGATACTGGGTCCTCTCCACTTGGTGCTTTCACCTCCTGGCCATGCCATGCAAAACCATGTGGCAGGACCTCCTCCTCCAGGCTTTCACCTCTGTTTTTTCTCCCCCCTTCCACATCCTCCTTCCCTCCCTGTCCTTGACCAGCCACAATCTTTGCATTCCTGTAGCTTTAACAACCCCATAACTGCTCAGGAACAGCAGATGGGATCCAACCTGAGTTTTATAGCAGCATTGCTTCATCACTACAGCATGAACAAGGAGATGATGATGCTGGGGGCTGGGGGGATGTTGTAGGCAGTGAAACTCCCTGGGTGGATAGCAAGGGGTCCTCTCACTATTTGAGTCTGCAAGGTGAAGGGCTTTGGGCAGAATGAAGTCTTCCTCTGCTGAGGACCCTTTGTGAGATGAGCCTTAACTTCCAGCTCCACTCTGAGCTGCCTCCCAGATTCACCACAGTTTGGACAAAGAGGGTGGTCTGAGTTGTCACCTCCTCCTCTGTGGTTCAGGCACAGAGGTGACCCAGGTGGACTTCAGCAGGGGTTTGCATCTCCTCCTCCAGCCTCCACAGGGACTATGTCCTCTTAGGCCATCCCATCCTAACTTTGAGATGGTCAGCAGCTGACCCTCAGACCGGAATAGGACCTTCTCAGGTCCCTGATGTCCCGTGGGTGGTGGCATCACCACCCCTAGGGCAAAGGACTGCGTTGGAGACCTGGGCAGGCACAGGGCCAGGATGGGGAACCATGGTGTGGGGATACAGAACCCTGTGCTCCAGCAGGGACAGTCCATGGGCATCTCAACACCACCACCATGCTCCATCCAGCCCTATCCCTCCTAAGTGGGGGTGGCAGAAGCCATTGTTCTGGTAGTGGAAGTGGAGATGGGTGAGCAGAGACAGCTGCAGTGGGGTTGACAGGGACATTTTTGCTTGAGTGACACAACAGTTGAGCTCCTCTCACATCCTCCTCAGCTGTCCCCCTCCCAGATGTGCCCCATGGCTGCAAGAGGCCTTTCTGGGGCAGGAGGGTTCCCATCCCATGTGACAGCAATGCCAGGAGAAGAAGGAGCCATGGCAGCCCCATGCACCCTCTTCTCTGGGGTTTTCAGTGCCGCAGCTCTGTCGAGGCAGGGCCCTGGAGTTTTGCATGCCATAGAGCAGCCTCTCTCTGGACTTTGCTGACGTCATAGTAGAGCTTTCCCATTATTTGCTGTCCTCGTGAGCTCAGCTTGGTGGCACAGCCAGAGCAAAGTCCGTGCCGAAGGACACACTGGCTGGAAGGAGGAGGGGTTGGAGGAGATGTTCAGGTGTCTGGCCACGTGATGCTCTTGCCTTGCAGATGTATTTAGATCAGCAGCATCCCAGCTCTGTCCATAATGACAAGCACGAGGCCACCTTCACAAGGGAGCTCCCATGGATACTTGCAGAGCAGGAGATGGCTTCAGAGAAGATGTTGGTTCATGATGAGTCCGTGGCAATCTCCACCAGGTTTTCCTGAGACCTGCCCAGAGGCTTCAGCCATCAGCTCTTGGTCTTCCTAACATCAGGCCATGCCTTCCCAATGCCTCACTCCACAGAAAACCTCTCCTTGCTGGCCCCAGACCTTCATCCCTGTGCCACAGGAAACTGATGTACCCACAAGTAAGGATGGAGGTCCCTAACACTGTCTTCTTCCTCCCATCCCACTTCTGACATTAGAAGACACAAGATATTGCAGAGGTAGAGTGAGGCTGTTCAGGAGTTGAAGCCAACAAACCACCACAAGTTCCTTCTCTCTTTTACCAGCAGCATGGAGGAGCAGTTCCTTGTGCTAGTTTCTTCATCTTCTTTGTAGACACCCTTCACATACTGGAACATGGAGATAAGGTCTCCCCTGAGCATTCTCTCCTCCAGGCTGAACAAACCCAGCTGAGCTCTCTCAGATCTCATTCCCCAAGTGATGACGAAACCCAGAAACAACCGAGAGAGGAGAAGGACCTGGGAAGCAGAACAGAGGCACACCTGGAGACCCAGAGACAGGGTCTAGAAGGATGCAAACCAGCTTCATTGCAACAAAGCTGGAGCTGAGGGAACCTGATCAGTAGGGACAGCAGATTTTCCTCATGAAAAATGTAGCTGAAATGCAAGCTTTGGAAAGCAGCAGGGAGATGCTTCTGCATGGAATAAGACTCAGGATCCTGCAAGCACGGCCTGATTAGGAGGTGACCACAGGAAACAATCACAAAGAAGATCAGACCCTGCCAGGAAGGGCTCATAGAGAGCTGTAGATGTGTGTGCTGGTCCCTGTGACCTCAGCAGCCTGAGGAGCTCCAAAGCCCTGCTGCCTGTTTGCACAGCTACAACTCTGTGGGTGTGTACACACAGGAGTACACATGGGGATTTTGAAGACCCAGCCCAGAACTTCCTCATGTGTCCCCCTAGTCGCCCTTCCCCACTGCCTGGCATTGCTTCCTCTGACCCATGGATGCCTTCTCCCCTCACAGACCACACAGTAAAAGTGGAGAGAGAAAAAAGTGTCCTGCCTGTCCTTTCACTTGTCCCTTGCAGGACAGGGCTGGATCTTGCTCCAAAGCTTAGGCCACATCACAACACCAACAGCATTGCCTGGTTCTCCAGGGTTACACCACACACAGCTCCTTTCCCTGCTCAGATGCCAAATTTACTGCTCCAACCCACTTCAATGATTCTAGCATTAGGCTGGAGGAACCTTTAAAGGTCATCTAGTCCAACCATGGACATCTCCAACTACAGTAGCTAGCTTGGGCTCAGAGCCCCAAACAACCTGACCTGGGGTGGTTCCAGGGATGGGCCATCTGTCACCTCTCTAGGCAGCCTGAACTAGGGTCTCACCACCTTCAGTAAAGAACTTTTTAAGCTGTTTCTTCCTTTTTCTTAAGTCTATCAAATCAATCCAAGGGGGTTGAAGGCCCAAAGAGCATCTGAGGTGGGGGAGGAACAGAAGAAAGATGACATCTCCACGCAATAACATTTTATTACAAAATATGAGCTGGATTAA
>WBNM01026466.1:0-17033 GCA_013399055.1 Ramphastos sulfuratus
CCTTACCATTCTATGATAAGAATCTTCAGTCGAGGGGATAGGCCTCTCGTAAGGACTATAAAACTGTAGTGAAACTATGCAGGGAGAAAATGAGGAGAGTCAAGGCACAGCCAGAGCTCAAACTAGCTACAGCCATTAAGGATAATAAGAAATCTTTCTATAAATTTATCAACAACAAAAGAAGGACTAGGGGAAATCTCCATCCTTTATTGGATGTAGAGGGAAACATAGTGACCAAGCATGAGGAAAAGGCTGAGATGCTTAATGCCTACTTTGCCTCAGTCTTCAGCACTGGGTCCAGCAATTCCCTGGACACCCAGCCTTAGGAACTAGGAGTCAGGGAGGAAAATCACAATGAGGTCATCACAATAAATGAGGAAGTGGTCAGCTGCACCACTTAGATCCACACAAGTTTATGGCACCAGATGGGCACACCCAAGGGTGCTAAAGGAGCTGGCAGATGTGCTCACCAAGCCAATCT
This sequence comes from Ramphastos sulfuratus, assembly GCA_013399055.1. NCBI lineage: Eukaryota > Metazoa > Chordata > Aves > Piciformes > Ramphastidae > Ramphastos > Ramphastos sulfuratus. The sequence continues at coordinate 482 of WBNM01026466.1, forward strand.
CCATTATTTACCTGAAGTCCTGGCTAACTAGGGAGCTGTCAATGGACTGGAGGGTAGCAAATATAACACCTATCTACAACAAAGGAAGAAAGGAGAATCTGGGTAGCCATAGACCTGTCAGTCTGACATTGGTACCAGGGAAGGTCATGGAGCAGGTCCTCACAAGCACCATTACACACCATACAGAGAACAACCAGGTGATCAGGCCCAGTCAGCATGGGTTCATGAAGGGCAGGTCCTGCCTGATGAGCCAGATCTCCTTTTATGACTAAGTGACCTGACTGTTGGATGAGGGAAAGGCTGTGCATATTGTCTACCTAGACTTTTGAAAAGTCTTTGACACTGTTCCCCACAGAATTCTTGTGGACAAACTGACTGCTCATGGTTTGGACAAGCACACACTGCTGGATAAAGCACTGACTGGACAAAAGGGCACAAAGGGTGGTGACCAGTTAAATCCAGCTGGCGGCTGGTCACAAGTGGTGTTCCTCATGGCTCTGTGTTGGGATGACTTCTCTTCAACATCTTTATTGATGACCTTGATGAAGACATAGTGTGTCATCAATAAGTTCACATATGACACCAAGTTAGGTAGGAGTATTGATCATCATGAGGTAGAGAGGCTCTGTAGAGGGACTTGGATAGATTGGATCAATGGGCCAAATGTTAATGGCATGAGCCTCAACAAAGCCAAATGCCAGGTCCTGCACTTGGGCCACAACAACCCCAAGCAGTATTACAGGCCTGGGGAAGTGTGGCTGAAAAGCTGTCTAGCTGAAAGGCATGTGGGGATTATAGCAGACAAGCAACTGAATATAAGCAAGCATTGTGCCCACATGGCAAAGAAAGTCAGTAACATCCTGGCTTGTATTAGAAATGTTGTGTCCAGCAGGAATAGGAAAGTGATTGTTCCCTTGTACTCTGCTCTGGTGAGGCCACACCTTGAGTACTGTGTTCAATTTTGGGAACCCCATTACAAAAGGGATGTTGAGGTGCTGGAGTGAGTGCAGAGGAGGGCAACAAAGTTGGTGAAAGGCCTGGAGAATGAGTCTTATGAGGACCAATGCAGGAAGCCAGAGATGTTTAGTTTGAGGAGACGGCGGCCGCTGAGGGGAGACTTCATTGCTGTCTACAGCTACCTGAAAGGAGGTTGGAGAGAGGTTGATGCTGGTCTCTTCTTACAGGTAAACAGTGATAGAACAAGAGGGAATGTCCTCAAGCTGTGACTGGGTAGGTTTAGACTAGATATTAGGAAAAAAATTTTCACAGAAAGCATGGTCAGACATTGGCTGCCCAGGGAGGTGGTTGAGTCACCAACCCTGGATGCGTTTAAAAGTCATTTGGATATGGTGCTTAGGGATATGGTTTAGGGTGAACCTTATAGAGTGGGGATATTGTTTGGACTTGGTGATCTCGAGGATCTTTTCCAATTGCAATGTTTATGTGATTTTTCATCACTTGAAGTTAGTTTCTACCCAAAGCCCAAGGAAATGGCAGGAGTAGGTACACAGTTCCTCAGAGACAGTGGTATCAGAACTAAATTTCATGGATAAAGAAAAGTTGTGGATAGGGAAGGTAAGATTATTTTCTTCAACACTCTGGAGCTATTGAAATCCAGTCCACTTCCTCTGTTTTTCTTCTGAGTTCCTGACATCTCACTTCCATCTAGGCCATATAGTGGATAGAAAATTCTTCAGCATTTTTGGCTGCGTCAGTCTTTCTCTGGTTATTGTGCTGCTCCCAAGGGATTGAATGAGCACCCAACATGCTACAAAGGAGAGAGAAACACAGCTGGCAGCTGTGCATCTGGTAGCAGTGTGCAGATTGGTTTCACTAGGTCAAATCTGCGTCACACTTACATCAGCACAAACAAATATTCTATGCTCCTTCCAGCTAGTCCTACTCCACTAAAACCTGATACTTCCTTTGCCTCCCAAGCCTGATGTTTGTTGCTCTAAAAGGATTAAATTCATGTGTGTTCAAAAAGTTGCAGAAAGCACCTTGTCCCAGAGTCAGGGAGATCTTACAGCATTCTTCCCTGTACTTGTTTATAAATAAAATACACTGCAAGATATATTAAACCTATGTTCATAATTGATCTAATAAAACTACAAGTTGGTGTTATGAAATTCTGTCTCAGTTGCTTTCATATTTTCAATTCTGAGGAAAGAAAAAAATAATTTTAGCACTATTTTTCTGAAGTAGTGATAATTATATTGTGTATCAGGTGCAGAATTTAAACATTTTCCTTTTTCATTGTCCTCAGTCAACAGCTTAAGTGCTTAATACACTTGAAAGCGTGTCTAAACCTTTCGAAGTCTGCACTTCATATAGTAGTGTTCCAGTTTAGCTTATCACATCCAAATCTACCCTGCATTATCCATTATTATATACTGCTTTCTGCTGCACAGATATTTTCTCCTGGGAAGAAACAGAAAGCTGTAACACCTGCACTTTGAAGAGATTTTAATGTGACATGATTCAAAAAAGCATTTGAATTAACAGACAAATATGCTGCAAATAAAGCTGACAGTCATTTATAGCATAAACCAGAGTCTCTTTTCTAGCAGCATGCAAATACAGCTGACAGGCATATCTTTATTCAATTAGTTTCTGGTTTCAAGGGGCAGAGTTGTGTACACACATCCAAATGATGCCCTATAATTGGAGGCACTTTCTTTACTGAATATTTAAAACTACTTAGTATCTGAATCAATTTAACACAATGTCACTTTTGACACTGAGATGTACTTCTCAGTTTTGGCTTTTGGCAATTTACTCTTTGCACCTCAGCGCTGTTCACGACCTGATCCATAATTACATCCAGGCAGATCTCTTGCCCTTTTTTAAAATAAATTTCAGTTTCAGAATAGTTAAGACTTTCATGTGTGCACATATTTAAATGTTTTTCAGTTTTATAAAAGTTTCATACTAATCTATCTGCATATCCTACTTCCATGGATAAAATACCAAGTAAAACAGGCACTTATGGTTTAGCAGTTACAGGGTACCTCTCCACTCCTCTTTTCCCCAATGACTTGCCAGATCAAACCTACTGCCTCTTTAGCTGTTGAGAAACAAAAATCCCACACATATGTCAGATGTCAAGGAACTCAGGGGGAAGCTATTTTATTAAAGAAAAAAAATCAGATGAAGGAAAGCCACTGTTAAACTTGTACATTAAGTGCTATAAATTAAAAAATATTTTTGCAATACAATAATATGTTTTGAATATTTGAACTATTATCTATGCAGCTGAAGGAGAACCTTAGCATTCCAACTCTATAGACAACAATGCTTTTGCAATGTTGCAACTGATAAATGCATTAAATTCCAAACTGTTATTTTCCTAGATGTCACAAGTCTGTATTTTATTTACTAGAGAATGCAGAGCTAATGAGATTTTATTTTCTCTATAAACAAGTAAAGCTGGTAGTTTGGGGGTGGCCCAGGTTCCCTTAAGAACACCACAGAGATGAAGTCCCATCCCAAGGGACAAATCTGGTCATCCCAGGATATTGTAGCATTGTTATTCTATTCTGCTTTCCAGTACCATAGCTTATAAGGCTGATATCACTTTCTTCTCTTCTCCTCCCTGCCTTTCCCCCTGCCACTTCTTTCCTCTGGGAAGAGAATGTCTCCCTACTTATCTCATAGTTTATGTGGGGGAGATGGCTTCTAGCTGGCAGAGAATTTTGAGCTGCGTCATGCAGCCTGCTGAGGCCTTATAGGCCTAAGATGGGGAGGGCAGTTTTGGTCTACTCTCAAGCCTGCTGAGGGTGAAGGGATAGAGGATTCTGGAGGGTTTTGGTTCCATGGACTTGGCCTATCTTGTGGATATATTCATACTACCTGATTGCCTTTTGCACATATTCTCCTGGCAAATAGAATCTCCCTTTAAACTTCCAATCGGTGTGAAGAATCTTCAGTCTTACTCTTCAAATGGAGTAAGTGCTGCTTCTGTCCTCCAGTCCCTAAACTTGGACAGAAGTTAATTGGTTTTACCCCAACGTGGGGCTTGATTTAAAATTATTTTTTTAAAAATCCTTTTTAAGAAATGTGTGATGGGAAGTTAAAATTGAGATTTCAGATGCTTTTGACCCTAGCATCTATAGGAAAAGTTTATGATTGCAAGTCAAATATGAGATTTCGGACACTTTTGACCCTGCAGTCTATAGGGACAACCTGTGCATTTGCTATAGCATGGAAGGGGTACAGAGCTTGCTTGGGTAGTTTGAATCCACCTCAGTCCCCTTCTTTGTAGTGGCATGGCAAGCATGGTGGGGGTAGTGCAGGCGGAGTGGCAGGTCCTCCTATGGTCTCAGGTGGAAGAGGTGGCAAAGCAGCTTGGGAGGCAGTGCAGGGGTGGGGCAGTGACTGCTCCAACTCTGGTCATTTTGAACCTCAGCATGGCAAACAGTGCATGGCAGGTGATGCAGCAGCCATGAGGAAAACAGTGGTGGCTACTGTTTTGGACAGTGGTACCACTCTCAGTGCTTATAGTGCCATGAAGGCAACCGATCCAGACTGGCTCAGTCCAGCACCCAGAGAAAGCGCTTTCTCCCCCATTCAGTGCAAATCCTCCAACAGTGGAAGCTGTGCAAGCAGCCAACGCATGAAGCAGTGGCAGTAGCCACCACTTCCCTAATCTCAGCCAGCATTACAAAAATGGTGCCAGAAGGAAGAGACCCCACCCCCCTTGATGATTTTCAGAACAGAAAAGGGAGTGTGCCTGCTGTGCAGTGCTGACGCAAATGGTCCGTGCACATTGGATTAGCACAGCCACTCCCTCTTCTGGTGGGGGCTAGTGATGCAGCTGGATGCGGCCATGCCTCGGTACGTAACTCACCCCAGGAAAGACAACATGCCTGCACAGATGGTGGGTGCAGAAAGCATGCATGTGCTCCTCACTGCCACAGCAGTTTGGCTGTTGAAAGCCAGCCCAAACTAAACAGAGTACCTGGCGCTCACTGTGGCAAGTGTCCCCATGGTACTGGTCTCGCATTGCGGTGCAGCGCCACAGGCTTATTACTGATGGCTTGGCAGATTGAAAAGATCAAACCCATCTACAACAGAGGGGTCTTCACTCCTGCATGCTCTGGAAGCTGAGAAGCCAAATAAAGCCACAGCTTATCTGTTATCTGGATGGGTGGAAAGAGTCACTGAACCTGACTGCTTCTAACTCATTTGCCTCAGGGGTAGAAACACACACCACCTGGACTGGTCATGAACTGGTCCAGATTCCACCAGAACAGAGTGGAACTCCAAGAGAATCTGCAATGAGCAGTTGGAGGCACATTTTGTCATTAGAGGTATGACACCCACCTGTTATGTGGGAAGACAACCTGAAGGAGTTGGGTTTGTTCAACCTGGAGAAGAGAAGGCTCAGGGGAGACCTAATAGCAGCCTTCCAGTACCTGAAGGGGGCCTACAAGGAGGATCGGGAGAGACTGTCTGCAAAGGTCTGCAGTGACAGGACAAGGGGAAATGGCTTCAAACTGGAGAAGAGTACATTTAGATTGGATGCTAGGAACAAGTTTTTACCACAAGGGTAATGAAGCACAGGAACAGTTTGCATGGGGAGGTGGTTGGGGCCCCATCCCTGCAGAAATTCAAGGGAAGGCTCAACAGGGCTCTGGGCAACCTGATCTATTTCAGGATGCCCCTGCTTACTGCAGAGGGGGTTGGACTAGATGAACTTTGGAGCTCCTTTCCAACCCAGACCATTCTATGATTCCATGCAGGGGCATTTTATCTGGGCTATTGGTTGCTTCTCTTTCTTAGTGGAGCACCCACTGATTCCCTTGAGGTGCTTCATGGGAGTTTTCTTGCTGGGTTTTACTGATTCAAGAGTCCCCAGCTCAGCTCCACCAGATTTTAATTGTGCTGCAGTGTTCCCAGCAGAACTGTGGATAACAGGGCCCATGCTAGCACCACTTCCCTCTAAGCATTGTGTCAACTCGTTGCTTGTCACACACAAGCTTAGTTTCTTCTCCTTCCTCCTTCACATCTAGTTTAAAGATCTATCGGTGAGTCCCACAAGCTCTTGAGCAAACACCCTTTCCCCTTTGAAAGTGGTGACTCCCATCTGATGCCAGCAAAGCTAGTCCATGTAAGCTAGCCTATTGTTAAAGAACCCAAAGGCACCAGCCACAAAGGTATGTGTCAATAGATTGAGTTTGCCTGTTCCTTATAGTGTCACTGCCCACAACTGGAAGGAAGCATGAAAAGATAACTTGTACCTCAGATTCCCTCACTAACCATTGCAGGGCCCTGAAATCTCTTCTAAACACCCTTGGGCTATGGACTACAAGTTTATTGCTTCTGGGTCCAGGTGAGACTGTGTGCTTGTCCACTGTCTGCCTGTTACCAGAAAGCCCCCATCCACCTCAATCTAGCCTCCAGCACTTACCAGTACTGCTGCTGAGACTACGATGCTATTGTTTTTAGTCCTGTTATATCTTCTTGCAATTACAGGTGGGATCAGTATCATACTGACCTATTTTGTTACTAGTACCCCAATAAGATTCTAGAGGAACTATAATACAATTGATGTATCGCTATACAAATTTCATACTAAAGGTTTATAAAGCTTCCAAAATCTATACTCTGAAGTAACAAGGTTCCAACAGCTAAAGTAGTGAACTTGCTCATAATTACATATCTAAGAAACTGAGCTTGAACTGTGATGAATAAAAGTCTTTCTACAGAAAAATGAGTGGCTGCAAGAAGTGTTGATGACTAGTTAGTGTGATCACTGTGGGAGCACAATAAAATGGTAGGCTGAGGAACTGGTTAGGAAATAAAATAAAAAAATAACACCACAAAAAAACCCAAGCTACCAAAGAGATCAATAGCATCTGGAGCAGTAAGACACTAGGACAGCTCATCAGGAGTCCAAGTACTGGCTGAACACTAAACTGAAGAAGGACAATCTGAAAAGCGTCTCTTAATCATTATGGTATTGTCATCCTGCTTTTTATCACTAAATTATCAAAACCAAGTGGCCTAAACAATCTACTCAATAGTACCACTATCTTAACATTCCATTTGTAATGGTTGGACCTCAGCCAGCTATGTGTCTGCTACATTCTATATTTGAAACAGTAGGGGCATGGAGGAATATTTGTAAACAATTTTTAAACCTGTTCTTCCTTCAGCAGTTCAGTACAATATACCATAAGGTGTACTTAGAAATTCTTTTTTAAAAACTGATCTAAAATTAGAAAAACAAACCAGAAAGAATGTTCTTGAGGTCTAGCAAAATAAAGCAGAAACATCATATTGTCGCAGAAGGGGTATTTAACTACTGCAAGATAATTTTAAAATATTAATATATAGTTTATTAATATTAAATATTCAGAACTCGCACCACCCTGACCACCATATAATAATAATAATAACAACAGGCTCTTTGCAACATTATGGAAACTATATACAGGTTATAACAGGATCTGGAAATAACTATTAAATATATACATTAACNTTACCGCAGTTGCTGGGCTGACCCCAGACTTAGTGGCACCAGGTCCTTTGTCCCTTTTCCTGCGGTTGCTCTCCCCAAAACAGAAGGAGGGAGAGCAGAAAAACATGCCTGGGTAAGCCAAGACATGTACAAGCCTAATTTGGCCTGTTTAGGCCTACTACGACACATATCAGAGTAACTGCAACTACGCTCATTTAAATCAAGTTCAGTGATGTATTTCTTGTTGGCACTGAGTAGTTGAACAAGTTCATATCCTGATGTTTATAAGCAGTTAACTCCTGCAGGCTTTCTCAGTTGAGGTCTGAGATTTATCTGTTCTTTCTAAAAAGGACAATACGCTCCACAATTTCACATAGACACATTATGTTTGGTGTTACAACAGCATCTATTTATCATACCACCCCATTAACTTTGCTTTTCTCCTGTCAGTTCTCAAACTTGACCATCTCAACATGCATCCTTTCTTTGTTGTTTAAGAGTTTTGATATTATTAAGACTAGAAATTTAAACTTAATAAATGACTTGTTTATCAGTGTCAATTTTATTCTTAGGCAGAAATGAAAAATTTTTGAAGTGATTTCAGAATCCCATTACTTTATTTCAAACCATCCATCTATACTATCTCTTAGAAGCTGAGGAATGGTCTGGATTCCTACGTATGTCCTTCTTAATGTTACAGTTTGGGTAGTCCTTAATGAAGAATACAGTTAGGATGAATGAATCATCTGTTCTGTATTAATATTTTCCCAATTGTTCAGTAGAGAATCACAGTGTAGCATCACAAACTAATATACACATAATAATAACCTCTGCTAACCAAGAGACCCTAGATGACCCTCTGGAGATCTTGAATATTTATAAAATGTGGACACAGTGCAAAAGAATACATTTCAATTAACATCAGTATTTTCTCTGCTTTCTAAGGAAAGGCTACTCATGTATTCACCAGTCCTGACAAGACTGACAAAGGAAACCTTTAGGCAACAGTTTCTGGGAATCAAATCAGAGTGCTGAAATGCTGATTCTGAAATGGGTATTTCTAAAGTTGCCTTGCCATTGTACTATAGTTATTATGGTACAGGAAGGGGAAAAAAAAAAAAAACAGTATGCAGTTATTCCTTTCACTTGTGATTAAAGGAAACAAACAAGTAGAAAACAATTTAGCAGGTCTTTTGACCAAGCATTTGACAAAACTGAGAGGGTTCATTCAAAGCCTTTACTTGAACTGTGTACTTGAATTTTATTTCATCCCTTGTGTGTCTCCAGTAATTGCAGTGGACTTAAAATGGGAACAGACTGAAGCTCATTGTACAGAACAGAATACATAGCCCTACAACTTGCTCTGACCAGAAATATGTTAACATTTACAAGTAGTTATGTTTTAATTCATATTCCAACTGTGTCAACAGAGAAGCTCCTGCCTGATTAGAAGTAAATTTTAGTACTGTCTTCCATGCCTTCAAGAAAATACAACATAGGGATAGCAGTTTAAAAGACCATGACAGATACTATCAATTTACATGGAAATGAAAAAGTTCAGTGTTTTACTTTTCTCCAATTCTTGCATGGGATGCAGCAGGAAAAGTTCACTATCACTTCCTCTTAGCAAATCTTAAGGTTGGAAGCTTTCAGGTCTCTGTTAGATGCATGCATTCCCCAGTGTTCTGTTCTTGTTTCTATACTTAGCTAGAATCTCACAGAGACAATGGATAGCATGTGCAAGAAGAGAATAAAATCAGGCTTTTCGTGTCACAACTTCTCTCTACATTGTTTGGGAAAAAAAAAAACCGAACACACTTACAGTCTAAGATAATAAATATATAAATAATTTCAGAGAATCTATTGACTAACCAAGTTGTTACCATTTAAAACTAAAATTTAGTTGTAAACAATTTTCTAGAGATTTCAGAAAGTTTGAAAGAGGTAGATTCCTCAGAGTTCACATTATAAAGACAAAATTCATCTCACTCAATTGGTCTGCAAAAAGTTTACATATGCCACAGGACAAGCTATCTCTCTCCTCCCTTGCTCAGCTTGGCTTTTGGGCTGTGTTTTCTTCCCTCTGACCCTGCAGCTTCTCTGTTTTGGATTCCATAAGCTACAGCAAAAATCAGCTAATTCCTCCCTGCAAAACAGTTGAGTTTATCAAGTTTAGTATTTGTGAAATAACTTCATAAAAAGTTACTAGAGGATTCTCAAGTAAACCATACCCTTACTTCCATGTCTGAAACTAATTTGCTTTGCAGTATTTTTCTGCAAATTGAAAATTGCAGAATTTGGAAGAAAAACCCTGCAAAAATAATTATGACATGCTGTTTAACATTAGACTAGCCCTTTAATATATATAATTATAAGGCTTTGTTTCATCTATGTTTAAACTATATTCACCCCACAAAAGGTATGAAAAAAAAAAAAATCACTCACTCAATGGATTAAGTTTCATGGGTATCACACTATAGATTTTTTCTCCACCCTGTCATTACTTTTATGTTACCTGTCAACTGAATATACCCAAATGTGCAAATTTAGGCCCTTTTATAAAGAAACCTGTGAATAAGGCATATTTCCACTAGATTTCCAACTGACAGCTAACGGAATGTAAATCATAGCTACAGTCTGGTCCTCTATCCTGCAGTAAAGTCTTACAGTAAACCTCACAGAAGGGTCACCTCCTTCAGTGCCTCCCTACTTAGAAAACAAAAACACAACTATCAACATGTCCTCAGCCACAAATTTGACAGTTTTGACAGCCAAGCCCTGCAAGGTTTATCAAGATGCTGTTGATATTGCAGTTAAAAACGTACAAATTTACATGCTCACTACTTTCTTACCAAGAATTATCAGTAAGTTCCTATAAATACCTCTTTCTCTTAGTTGACATAATGTTTTATTCCTTTACTGACACAATGTAAGTATGGACTTTAGACATGTTAAAAATCCCTAAAGGGATGTGGCTCCATTTATCCACCTCACTACTCCATCTAGAGTGTTCACAAAGTTTCCAGTATGAATTTTGCTTTCACAGTGATACAAACCTGTGGTTTGTTTTGGCAAATGAACAGAATTTGAGTATTTTGTGCAGGTGAGAACACACTTCTCAGCTCAATGGAAACAAACCCAACCAAACAACTAGTGACAGCTGCCAACTGGATGTGGCTCCATTAACCACCACTCTGAGCCCAGCCCTCCAGCCAGCTCTTGGCCTGTATCAGAGTAAATCTGTCCAAGCCACAAGCTGCCATCTTTGCCAGGAGCTTGTTGTGGCAGATGGTGTCAAAGGCTTTGCTGAAGTCCAGGTAGACTACATCCACAGCCTGCTCTGCATTCACCAGGAGGGTAACCTGATCATAAAAGAAGATCAGGTTGGTCAGGCAGGATCCGCCACTCCTAAACCCATGCTGGCTGGGCCTGATCCCTTGGCCATCCTGTAGGTGCTTTGTGATGGCATTCAAGATGACCTTCTTACAGGGCCAAACAAATGTATCTCTCTCAATCTGTCCTCATATACCATGTATTCCTGTCCCTTGACTCCCAACCATCTCAGTAGCTTCAAGTTTGCTCTAGTACATGAACATCTTTCCTGTCCTGTGGTGCTCAAACAGGACACAGTACTACATATGCAATCTCACAAGTACTTAGAGACAGCAAAAATCATTCCTACCATATTAGTAGGTACTTTCTCATTAATACACTGCAGAACACAGCTGGCTTGCTTTACATGGCTCTCTTTACTAGAATTTGCCCATCATCTTTTCTGCAAAGAAGCTCTCTGTCCTCATGGTACCAAACCCATACTGCTGCATGGCAAATTATTGAAACATGGATGTAAAATTTAGCATTTGCCTTTACTGAATTCCATGAAGTTTCTGTCAGCTCATTTATGTCTGTCAAAGATCCTCTGCAATCTTCCTGAGAGTGCTGTCCACTCTTTTCTAGGTCACTGATACAGCTATCAAAATCAGTGCTTCCTCTAGCTGCAACCCTCAAGGTACATCACTAGTCACTGTCTCCCAAGTTTTGCACCATTGATCATGATGCTCTGATCTTGGTAGTACAGCAAACTTTCACTTCATCAGGAATATCTGCAATTAGTATGTCAACAAATCTATTTATAGGAGTAATATGGGAGACAACATTGAAAGTGTTGCTAATATCAAGGTAAAGAGCATCCATTGCCATTGTCTTGCCAGGTTAAGCTGACAAGCTGCAAATTACCTGGATCCTTCTCAAAGATGCAGGTGTGCCTTTCTCCAGTGATCAGGATTCTTCCCTGATCACCATAATCTCACAAAGGCAAGAAAGAGAAACACCAATGCAACACTGGTCAACTCCTTCTGCATGCTCAGTAGGTACAATCCACTTGGTCTGACAGACATAGGTATGTTCAATTTGCTCTACCCACCCCTGCAGAAGGTAACACCTGATACTGCAATTTCTGATGGAGTCTGGAGTCTCAACAGCCTGAGAGGTCTAAAAGAACAAGAACATAGTAATAAAAAGCAAGGCAAAAAAAGCTACTGAAGACCTTGTCCTTGGTCATTAGATCCACTGTCCCGTTGAGCAGCTGGCCCAAAATTCTCTAGGGTGCCTTTTGCTGCCAATGTACATTAAAAGCATGCCTTGCTCCTTTACAATCATTGATCCAAGTTCTGGCTTTCCTAACCTCATCTCTACATGCTTGGGCAGTGACTCTGTCAGAAATAACCATGAAGTCCATCCCAGCTTCCACCTTCTGTGTACTTTCTAGTTTGTTCATTTTCAGTCAATGTTCTCTTGTTCATCCATGATGGTCTCATGACATACGTATGTGGCTTTATGTACAGTACCATAGCCCACTCTAACTGATGTGGTTGTCCTTGAAGTTCAACCAGGCACCCTGAGTGCTTCTGTCTTCCAATGTAAGATTCTACAGGATCCTACCAAAGTTTTCAAATAAGTCAAAATTCATTCTCCCCAAGTCCAAGTTTGTGATTCTAGTTGTCTTGCTCACTTCTCTCCCAGAATTTTACACTTCACAGTCTTACAGTCTCTGAAGTTCAGTCACTGACCTTCACAACTTCAGCCAGTTCTTCTTGGTTTATGAATAACAGGTCTGAAGAGTATCTGCTCTTACTGGCTGATTGTCTCAAGAAATTGTCTTCAACACAAGACAGGCATGTCTTGCTTGCTTGAATTCTGTCATGCTTTCTTGCCCTTCCACCAGCAGACATTATGGTTGTTAAAATTTCCCAGTTTTACTAGTCATGATATTTCCTTAAGCTTCTCAGAGACTTCATCTGCTTCCTCCTTCTGATTATGTAATTCATAACAGTTGTCCATAACTATGTTGCTCAGGTTGGCCTGTCCCTGAATCATCACCCAGTTTTTTTTACTGGCTTGTCACCTGCACCAAGGCAAAACTCTGTGCACTCAAACCAATCCTTTGCCCAGAATGTTATGGTCATTTTTATGTTTTATTGCTATAAAAAAAGTGGCAGAGTGCTCATCCTTTATGAAAAGAACTATTTATTCCTGCACTAATTAACTTGTCTGCACCTCAGACTGTTTCAGCTTCCAGTGCATTTTTGCAACTCAAGCAATTTTTATCCTACAGCTCCACAAGAACAGTAGCCTCAAGTGTTTTTCTTTTTCTCCACACTGAGATCCATGGATTAAATCCATCATGCAATCATACATTATCATTTTCTCCTCTCTTTCAGTGGACAAAAATCCCCACTCTTTAAAATACATTCTACATGTAATGTGACATCTAACATTTTACTTAGATGTAATAGAGCTGGATACAAGTGACATATTTATATCTGCCTCTACATATAACTAAAGGATCTGTGTTTTGAAGAATCATTTGTTTCATATAAACACTTTTATTAAATCCTACCAGGTACATCATTTATCTGAACAAACTGGCTTGTTGAAATTTGTTATGTTTGTTTATTCATTCAGTCTTTGAGTGGCATACATTCTTTCCTTTAACCAGTTCCCAATCCACCTCACTACTCCATCATCCAGACCACACCTCCTCAGTTTAGCTAAGAGGATGCTGTGGGAGACAGTGTCGAATGTGTCACTGAAATCAAGGTAAAGCACATCCACTGCTCTTCCATCATCTATCCACCTGGTTACATCCTCATAAAACGTTATCAGGTTGGTCAAACATGACTTCCCCTAGGTAAAATCACGCTGACTGCTCCCAAGGACCTTCTTGTCCTTGATATGGCTGAGCACAGCACTGAGGATAAGCTACTCCGTTATCTTTCTGGGGATGGAGGTGAGGCTGACTGGTCTGTAGTTACCTAGGTCCTCCTCCTTACCCTTTTTGAAGACTGAAGTAATGTTTGCCCTCCTCCAATCCCCAGGCACCTCTCCTGTCCACCGTGACTTACCAAAGATGATGGAGTGGTCTGGCAATGACCTCCACCAGCTCCCTCAGCACTTGCAGGTGCATGCCATCAGGACCCACGAATGTTCAGTTTACTTAACCATTCCCTAACCCAGTCCTCACTAACCCAGTCTCCATCAACCAAGGAACCCTCTTCTTTCACCTTGTCTTCCTCCATGGCCTCAGGGGTGTGGGGCTGCTGAGTATAGATGAAGACAAAGAAGGCATTCAGCAGTTCTGCCTTATCTGTACCCTCTGTCACCAAGACACCCATCTCAATCAGCAGTGGGCCTAGATTGCCTCTACGGTTGGTTCTTCCAATCCAAGGACCTGATGGGTTGCATCCACAAGTGCCAAGAGAACTGGCTGATAATGTTCCTGAGCCTCTGTCCATCATTTTCTGAAAAGTCACAGAGGACAGGAGAGGTCCCTGATGACTGGAAGAAAGCCAATGCGCTCCAGTCTTCAAAAAAGAAGACCCAGGCAATTACAGACTAGTCAGCCTCACCTCCATCCCTGGAAAGGTGATGAAGCAGTTCATTCTGGAGGCTCTCTCTAACCACATGGAAGAAAAGAATGATATCAAGAATAGCCAACATGGATTTACCAATGTGAGATCTTGCTTGACTAACCTCACAGCCTTCTATGATACCATGACCAAGTGGGTAGAAAAATAACTGTGGATGTCATCTACCTTGACTTCAAAGGTTTTCATACTGTCTCCCACAACATCCTGAGAATTTCAAGGCATTCAAATGTTTCTGTGAATATTACAATAAGCAAGAATGTATTACAGAAAATATGAATTTATTTGAATGAGTCAGTTGAGAAAATCAGGAGTAAATGCCTGTCACACTATAACTAGTTTGATTTGCATGATTGCCTTCAGTAACATTAGGTTCACATCTCTGATTCCTGCAAGGTTTGTTGTTTTGTTAGTTTCTGCCCTTCTCAATCACATTCTAAAGAAGCACCTCACAGCTTTTAAATATATGGAGCAGAAAAGACACCTCAGAGCAAAATGTATGTTTTATAAACTCTTTGATTCATCAAATAGAAAAGGCATGCACTTAAAGAGGACTCCCAGCCTAATGTCAATGTACTGTCAAAGAAAATTTTTCTGTGAAACTCTGAATATACTACAATTGCAGGAAGCCATTGAAATGCACATATTTCCTGGCTATAACAGCAACAATTTATGACCTTCTTCATAGGCAAAATCCCTACCTTCTCTTTCAGTCACACCTGTACCCCTAAAGGGACTGAGCAGGATACAGGGATAGGAGAGACAGAAAGCAAGGTTATAACTCCTTATCTACAAAAATTTCCATGCAGTATGTACCTTGAGGTTCTAGGTTGAAAGCAGCTGTGCCTATGATGCCAGGAATCATGGCTGACTGCCCTGTAGTCATAGTAATTTTGGAAAGTACTCTTGATGGACAGATAAAGGCAGCCATTCTACAAGTAAAAATCAACAGTCACTATAACAAAGTATTACCTGCTTACTAATAAGGCCTTCTGCCCAGATGTTTCTCTTCTAAAATAGGTTCTTCATCTGTTTTAGCATACTGTTTGATTCTAAAAATGAAATAAAAATTCAGTCAAGCTAGCTCTAACAAGCTCGGATCACTTGCATGAAACCTGAACTGAGCAGATGGAGCTTCAGGTTTTGGCTTACTGTTTTTTATTCAATTATTCTGTGATCTGCAAATGCTATTTCCATAATATTTACTCTTTTCATCCCCCTGAATTGCAAATAATATAATTTAAAACATGATTCTCCTACAGACATAGAATTTTTACATACACACACTATATAACAATAACTTATTTTAAGTTTTAATTTTTATTGTACCTTCTATTTCACTTATTTGCCTTGCAATATGTGTGATTCAGTTTTAAGCTGATACAAATCCAGAGAGGAAGTCCAAAAGACTACTGTTTTAACTACAAATTGGAGAACATACTTACCTTACAAGACAGTAAACTTCAGTTTTCGTAACCGTCCCTTCAACTGTCTCACTCCGAGCTTCTGAATTAAGACTACTCTGAAAATAAAGAATGTTTTTTTAGAAGGAAAACGAAAAAATGATGGTTAGAAATGCACATACTTATATCAATGGCTTGAATGGGAGGTTTTTTTCCAATATGCTGACACCTACAAGATTCTGGAATAATAATATTTTAGCATCAAGTCTATGGAGACAGAGCTTAAGGTAATTTGGCTTCTACACCTGTGAAGCTTTGTATATTTAATAAGTCTTAGTTTGCTCCACATTTGGTCTGGGTTCTGAATTTTTTGTCATGTTTTCATTGCTCTTTTTGTACTTAGGCATTCACATGGAATGCCACCAACCTGAAGTTTTTTCTTATTTACATAAGCTAGTAATTGTCAAAGCTATTATACTAACCATGAAGTAAGTTTTGTTCCATTCTAAAATTCAGAACGTTGAGGAGAAACAGTTCAAATAAATATAGAGAATCATTGTCAAAGAGTAATTTCTTCTTCTTGGCTGGCACTGTGAAATGTGTGATCTGGCATAAGGTAAAGCTCCAGCTCTGCCTAAATGAATGCATTAACTCCCACAATATAACAGGAATGAAGCTACAAAAATCTGTGATGGCTCTGAAAATAAAGCATGTCAGTGACATGGTGAATTATTTTCTGCATAAGATGCAGGAAAAAA
>WBNM01026467.1:0-23909 GCA_013399055.1 Ramphastos sulfuratus
AAACTGAAGGCAGTATTCAAGCTGTCAGGTGTGTCAGGTGATAACTCTTTATCCAAAGCCCTGATAATCACAAACACATGAGAGCAGAGCCTCTGCAAAGGGGCTGACTGAGAGCTGTGAGTGCAGCCACCTGGGGCTGAGACACGTTGCCTTCTCCTGGGCAGCAGCCTCGGTGCACAAGGAGAGCCATGGTAAATGGTTCAACAAAAACAAATTAAATCCGAGTGCCTAAAGCAAAGTACTTAAATCCATACTTAATGGCCCGATTCCCAGGAGAGCGCAGTCCTTGGACCCAAAAGACTCACTCCAGCACGTGACTCTGGCCTTTAGTGTGGTTTTGTGCATTTTAAGATGAAGTGGTTTAGGATAAGCTTCCCAGTGGCTTTGCTAATTTAATTTAGACGGGAGGCGGACATGTGGATCTGTGAACTCATTGAAAGTCAACTGCGCCTTACAGTCGGCGAACCTGGCTGTTAATTACCATGAAGTGAGACAGCAGCCAACTCCTGGCACCGAGCAGCAGCACAGATTGCTCCCCAGGACCCTGATGACATCCCCCAAAGCTGTCCCAAGTGAAAGGGAAGGTGCTCTTCTGTGAGGCTGTAACTCAGCAGCATGAGGTAGCATCTGATGCCATCTCAGGACTGAGCTTTGTTGGCATTTGGTAATCCTTCTGCAGGATTTCACAGAAGCAGGAGGAACAGGGCTGAGCTGAAGAGGATTAGCAGGAGTAATTTACAGTCTGGGATGTTAGTCAAAGATATTCCTGACATGGGCTAGGGCATACTGATCTGTGGGCTTCAAAGAGTCTCTGTTACAGAAGCAATTATCAAGGACACAGTGCAGACTGAGAGATCTTAGAATCATAGAATCACAGAATGTTAGAGGTTGGAAGGGACCTCCAGAGGTCATCAAGTCCAATCCCCTGGCCAAAAGTAGGATCACCCAGGGTAGTCTGCACAGAAATACAGCTAGATGGGATTTGAAAGTCTCCAGAGGAGACTGCAACCTCTCTGAGCAGCCTGCTCCAGGGCTCCAGCACCCTCACTGTAAAGAAGTTTCTCCTCATGTTGAGGTGAAACCTTCTATGTTCCAGTTTCTATCCAGTGTTCTCTGTCTTATTACTGTGCACCACCAAAAAGAGCTTGGCCCCCTCCACTTGACCTCCAGCCCTCAGATATTTATAAACATTGATCAGATCCCCTCTCAGCCTTCTCTTCTCTGGACTAAATAGCCCCAGGGCTCTCAGTCTTTCTTCATAGGGAAGATGCTCAAGTCCCCTAATCATGCTTGTGGATCTCCATTGGACACTCTTCAGCAGATCTCTCAAATTGGGGAGCCCAAAACTGGACACAATATTGCAGGTTTGGTCCCACCAGGGCAGAGTAGAGTGGGAGAAGAACCTCCCTAGACCTCCTGGCCACACTTTCCTTGTTGCACCCCAGGATGCCATTGACCCTCTTCACCACGAGGGCACATTGGCAGCCCATGGAGAACTTTCTGAAAGACCTGAGGCTTTGTATATATTTATATATATATTTATTTATTTTTATATATATACATGCATATGTATATATATGTATATATGTATGTATTTAAAATTTGTATTTTTTTTTTCATTTGTATTTCTCAGTTTTCTTCTGTATTTCCTCATATTTTTTCCTCTTAGACAGGTGTGACTTGCTTTTTTTCAGCCAACACAGTGAGCCGGTGGAGATGTCTGGTTACTGCTCCAAGCAGAAATGACAAAGGTTTGGTCATGAAGAGGCAGTTTCAATTCAAACACTGTAGTCCAGTTTTCATTTTTATTATTTTTGTTTTATCACCCTTCTCCCCCATCTGCCTCCTTTCCTCTCCATCTCCCATTTTNTAGGTGATGGTTTGCCTCGTGGTGTGGGATGGATGCAAAAAGGGTGGTGGTAGAGAAGGAGTTGTTTATGTAGAGTGGTGATGGAGCAGGGGCTGCTGTGGGCAGAGGGAAGGGAGGGTGGTGGAGCAGGGGCTGCTGTGGGCAGGGGGAATCTTGTCTTCAATGTTTCCAGGGACTGAGCTTCAACCAAGTCCCTGGACTACCTGTTCCACTATTCCACCACTTGTGCTGTACAGAACTTCCTCCTGATGTCCAACCTAAATCTCCCCTGCTCCAGTTTCAAACCACTGCCCCTCATCCTATCACGACAAACCCTTCTAAATGGTCCCTCCACAGCCTTTTTGTAGGTCCCCTTTGGATACCTTGAGAGACATTGTAGGCAAATTATTCTCTTTATTCTCACCTGCCCAACCCTCTGGATTCAGGGCCTCATATCTCTTCTGAAGCAACACCTGTAAAGGTTGGGGGGGGGGGGGGGGGAGTTTTACCTCCCCAAGAAGAGCCAACTTTCCATTCCCCCTCATCTGTTATATCAACTTCTTCAGCCTGATGAGGAGAAGCAAGAGGCCTCTGCAGTGTCTGCTCCCTTTGCTCTCACACAGATAGCCAAGAGGCTTTCAGAAACTATTTCCCTCTCTCCTGCTGTTTAACTGTTCTTAACCTGAGCAGTTTGCTGTTGGAATCCAAAGGTTTTGCTATTGTTATTATTTTTTTTTTCCCCACAAAGTTTCACAGCAACAAGTCAATTGCAATAAAATGTTTGATGAAGAATAGTTAAAATGGATTGTTTTGACTTCTTATTTCATTTTGGTAATGACAAAATATTTTGTGAACAGAAAAACACTTGATTTTTCACAATTTTTTTCCCCCCTCTCTAATTTGTATGGATTGTGTATTACAGTAAGGCATTAATTTTAAATAGCTTGTAGTAGCATAGATTGCTTCACATTAAGGCATTTTGATGTCTCCATGTGATTTTTATTTTCTTTAATGCAATCCCTCTTCTAGAGGCAGGTTTAAGAACCTGAGCTGCTGCTTCCAATTCAGAAGAGGGATTTCCTGTAAAAATAGAAGTTCATTTTTCTAACTAAAGCTTCTACCCCAACAACTGATCCTTTTTCTTCTCAAAATATTCATCTTTCTTCTTCCTTCTGTCTTTAGCACTCCATCATTCTTCTTTCCCCCTTTCCTATCCTTAGTATACTCAGTAAAAATCTCCTGTACTTCACAGGAAAAGTGGAGGTATAAATTTACACTGTAGGATAGCAGGAAGAAACAAAACAGACTTGTGGTCACATCAGGGCTGCATTTTGTTCCAGTGCAATGGATTCTGCTCCCCACCCACAGTCCACACACGCACAGGCACCTTATGTACACTTATATGACGCCCAGTCATGTCTCCAACATCCTTGTTCTGTTGCCACTACTTAGCTCTGTGCTCTTGTCACCCACAACATAAAATGGGTGAAAACTGACTATATGAGTAGCAAGAGGGAAAGAGAGCAGTCAACATCGAGCATGAAGCTGAAAGGACAAAAGATAGAATCTCATCTGAGAGGTGCAGGAGCTGTGTGTGTACAGTGGGTGAGTGAGGGTGCACAGTCTGGAAGAGACATTGCTGGTGAAGACAGAGGAATTACAGTGCCAGGTTTGTTTCTTCCCTTCTTGCTCCTCCTCTGGCAGACTTGATGACAATCTCATTTTGGCTAAATTCCTCTGTGTCACACACCTCATTTTTTCCATCTCATTTTCTCTCACCTCTCCTATTTCCATTCCATTACACACTGCCTCTCCATCTCTGAAGACCCCTCTTCACCCTCTCAACAGCTTAATTTTTTTCCCCTGGCCACCAACGATACTCAGGTGGTAGCAGACACCCTTACAGGCTTTATTGCTTCGCTACTGGAGAGCTGATAGATCCAGCAGCCTCTTTCTCTCTGTTTTCTCACCTTTGCCAACAGAGGGATTAGATGGGTCCAGGGAGATAAGAGGGTAAGGAGGGAGAGTTGAAGTGTGTTGGGAGAGAAACCACAGAGGAGAAACATTAGACAGGCTGTTTGAGTATATTGAAAGAAGTTTAAATAGGAAGTTGATTAAGCCTAGGCTAGACTGACTTAATCTAGAAGTGAAGTAATGCAAGACAGAGACAAAGAAAAGGAGAGGGACAAGCAGTGGAAGATAGCAGTCCTCCATTTCATACAAGGAACATCTTTGCAGTCATTCTGCCCTTTTTGCACCTTGATATTCTATTTCTGGGGACAACAGCTTTGCAAGAGGGAAGTCGTTTTAAACAACATGTTTTCTGTTGCTGAAAGAGATTTCACAGGGCTAGCCCATTTTGCAAGGTTGACTGACTTTCACAAGTCAAAAGGGGGGGGGAAAAATTAGTTTTATGCTTCATTTTGTCCATTCCTTGAGATTACTAAACGTGGGTGAAGAGAACACCTGGAAAACATTTCTGGCTGTGTAGCTGGAAAGAACTGTAACAAACTTCTTGTCTTGCTGATGTGCTGTTTATATTTCTGCCTTTGCAAATACATTGAGAACATTAAATTTCGAATATAATAAAACCTCTCATACATATAAATAGTACAAATATACATATAAGCAAACATATATATACACACACTGGATATATTTATTCAAAGTGTACATTCTGTGGTTGTTGGCTCCCAGTGAATTTGTGACTCGCACAGGTGCAGCTGAGTGTCCTATAACCTCGCACAGATCTTATTTCCTCTAGGAGAACTTCCATTACCCAACTCAAGACCCTTCAGTGCTGGTGAAAGGGCCAAATACCTTTGCTCTTGTGCTACCCATCCCAAAGACCTTGTGAGTGTCTCCTATCCTTCACCAGCAACTCTGGCAGTCGGGCAGCCGCGCTTCATTTCCTGCAGAATTTCAGCTGCTCTGGTATTTATCAAGAGCATCTGTTAAGCAATCTGGAGGGGAGCAGTAATGGTGCCATTAGTGCCTGTGTGAGGAGGGAGGTTCTCAGCATCACCGAGACCAGAAGAGATGAGTGTTGTGCATTTGGGGGTGTCGTGACCTTGACTTCTGGTTGATGAGTGATGCTGTGTGTCTTGGAGCAGAAATGACGGTGATAATGTTTTCCTGAATAGATGTGTTCTGGTCATCGGGGCTGGAGAGGAATGAAGAGGATGGATCATTAGAGAGACAGAAACAAGCAACATCTCAGCACTGAGTTCTCACAGAGGTGTTATCCCTAAGTGTAGTGAAGAAACACAAGAAAAAAAACATGCAGGGGTGTATGTCCCCTTTCCCCTAAAGGTCATCTTTCGTATGGAGCCTTTTTCGCTCTCACTGACCAGTGCTGGGACTTGGGCACCTCAGAGGGTGAGCAGCAGTGTGCACAAGGAACTAAATCTATGGAGATGATCAGTAACATGCACAGAGTGTTTATCCCTTTGCAAATAAAGCAACTCAACTGCACCTGCAATACCCCTTGACACTCACCTGCCCGACTCTAACCCTGCTGTTAAATCCAAAACCACATCCTCCATGACCTCCCCAGATTTCCAGTGGCTTCTGTGCTGGTTTGAGGCTAATTGGAATATTTTAATGAAAAGAATTGTATTATAGGCTGTGAAAAGCAAACACTGGTGATGTCTACTTCACTCATAGGCTTGCTGAGATGTATAAGAACAAGAAAACAAACATAGAGTCTCTTGGTCTCTCTGGGAGCTGCTGTGTCTTCTCTCTGCTAACCTAACTAACCACTCTGCTTCTAACTCCTCTTGACAATCCTCCAACCTCACCTTGCATGTAAGGGAGACCCTGGGGTAAGGTAAAGGGGTGGGAAGAAGGTGGAAGGGTGGTTGGGAGCCCCTCCTGGGGACTCTGATTTCTGGCAGGGGAATTGTGTTTCTGTATTACCTTTAACTTGTATATTTCTGTAAATATTCCTGTCTATTGTGTACATCTCTGCTTGTACATTGTGCTAAGCTGTAAATAGAGCTTCAGTCCTTATCTTCCAGCTGGCTGAGTCTAGTTTGGGTGATTTTATAAAGTGTAGGGGGACAGGTAACTCCCAAACCATCACAGCTTCCTAAGAAACCAGCCTCAGAAAACCACTGCCTTGAGTTCTGCCTTTGGCTTGATGCACTCTGCAAGGCATGGTGGCACAGCGGTTGCTGTGTAAGAATCCTCTTTGCCCGGCAGACATTCCAAGCAGATCAGATCCCCTCTTTTTTTCCACCTAAAAAGGCAGCCCCAACTTGAACATATGGTGCATATTGATTGTTGAATGCTGTCCACCAGCAGCACTTCCACTCCCTTCCTGAAATGGAACTGAGATTCTAACACCAGTCAAAGTTTTGCCTATGGCAGAGTTTTGGGTTTTTTTTTTTTGCTTCCCTTTTGATTTACTCATCTGCACATTTCCAGACTCCTAATTCATTTCTCCAGTGGCCCTTCAGCTGCTATATTTTTGCTTGTCAGGGTGCTTTTTTAATGGTTTGCTTTTTTTCTTCCCCCCCCCCCCCCCAAGATTTAAAGCATTTAATGAAGAAATAATGATATTTTCTCATGTCACTGACTATTTTTCCTGTCATCTTTGATGTGCTTGTAATGTGGGCGGACATATTGTTTATGACCAGAGAAATTAAATATTATTTCACATTTTTTCCCCCTCTTTAATGCAATCTGTGTCATCTTCCAGTTCCCAATTTCTTTCCATTAAAGTTATTGTCTTTGCTGTTCCACTTGACCGTTTGCTGTTGGTTTTGTAACAGCACCGCCAGAGGATGCAGGAAAAAAAAATATAATGGAGAAAAGAAATGGCATAATTTGTAGGAGTTACTTTTCTCATCTCATTTAAATGAAGGCAGCTTGTTCCTGAGTGTCAAAAACATCAAGAGCAACAAAAACATGGAAATTGGTAATTTCTTGCACTAGGAATACTTCCAAAGGTTTGGAGACTCTGCCTGATTCTAGCAGCTACTGAAGATTTGTCCAAGCCAAACTTACAGCATAAAATAACTTAAAGCCTCCAAAGCTTTAAATCTGGGCCTGAACTGGGATCTTTGCCCCCAGATTCTTCTCTCTTCTGATTCCAGAATGTCTTCAAAAGAGAAACAGGAATCACACTCTCTAATGCTTCTTTATCATTCCAGTGTTGTAGAGACAAAGTAGAGCTAGAAAATGTGATTATGTGTTGTGCATGAGTCAGCCTCTCACACTCCATCTCTGCTCTTGCATTTTCTAGTCCTTCCATAACAGGTGCATGAGATCACAGTATCACAGTATAGCAAGGGTGGAAGAGCCCTCAAAGATCATCAAGTCCAACCCATTCCCACAGACCTCAAGACTAGACCATGGCACCAAGTGCCACGTCCAAACCTGCCTTGAACACCTCCAGGGACGGCGACTCCACCACCTCCCTGGGCAGCCTTTTCCAGTGGGGAATGACTCTCTCAGTGAAAACTTCCTCCTCACCTCGAGCCTAAACCTCCCCTGGCACAGCTTGAGACTGTGTCCTCTTGTTCTGGTGCTGGTTGCCTGAGAGAAGAAAGCAACCTCCTGCTGGCCACAACCACCCTTCAGGTAGTTGTAGACAGCAATAAGGTCTCCTCTGAGCCTCCTCCAGGCTAAACAATCCCAGCTCCCTCAGCCTCTCCTCATAGGGGAGACCATAGATGAGACCATAGGACAGGATTCTTTGTGCTTCCAGCATCTACTCCAACCAAAAGGGACTCATGAGAGGCTCCTGGGTGGGGTATTTCCCAGCTGGAAGAGCTAGGATTAACTCCCTACCCAAACTTATTCCCCTGGGTGTTTTGCTTGCTTGTTTGTTTGTTAACCAGGAAAGACAGATGAGAACCTCTACAGGTTATCTCTTCTCTCTGCACCAGTCACTTCTGTGATGGGTGGAATTGCCATTTGTGGGTGACAATTCCTCTATGGTCTGCAGAGGAAGCCCAGACAATGAGCTGAGTCTTGTCAGCCAACTTTGACTTGTACAAACTAATGAGGAAGAAACCCCAACCAGTCTTTCTGTCTGTCCTATTCCTATTTTCAGCCACAATAGCAGCCTCCCATAGGAATCAGAGGTGAAGGCCAGCAACCTTGGATGTTGGAGAGATTTTATCCCAGAATATGCTTGGCCCTTGGCTCATTTCTTTTCATATTTCTTGCCAGTTGGTCCTCATGCTGCCTGTGTATTCTGCTGAGGAATTTTCCTCCTCCTTTCTTTTCAGTGTCATGGCTTTGTTTCATGATTTCTAGTTCCTTGCATCGAAGTCAAACCCAAATAGCCTTCTGTCACCTTTCTTCTCTTTTCCCTTTCACTCCCTCCCTCAACATCTCAGCAAGGCTGCCTGCTAATCTCTTCTTTTGCAAAGATTAGAAACCTAGTTTTTCTTTGACCTTTCTGAACAATCAGGATCTTGGAGTCCCCAAGATGGGTCTCCATTATCTGTTTTTTTTTTTTGGCTGCTGACAATGATTAAGCAGGACAAAGGATGTGCTCAAAGCTATGGAGTTTCAATACGTCCTTGGGGAATATCAAGGAATGAAAGCAAGCAGAGGGGGAAAGCTCCAGCAAAAAGAAAAGCTTCGACCTTTAGAAAACATCCTTGGCTGGTGCTTTCTTCACCTTTCCAAATATACATAACTAAGATTTGCAAAAAATAGGTTTCTAACTGCAGACACCTGCCTCCACTAATTCCCCAGAGAACCGCTCCCACTGCACGTTCCACTGAAATGAACACTCAGGACTTTTGAAAATGAGGTCACAAACAGAAATATAATTTTAAACTGTTACTTTTGCTTATGATCTATCTAGCCTTCTGCCCATCCATCTGTGTGCTGTGATCTTTACAAGTTTTTCTTTGGGTTTAGATTACCCCTGTACAACAGCTCAGAGCAAGGGATGACTAATATCTCTTCTGCTCACAATCAATCTAACAGAGCTGTAGCTCTTCAAGGTGCAATTTCTTTACCAACTCCTTTTTCCAGCAGTTGCTCATCTGCTGCTTGCCTTTCCCAAGGATAAAGAACTCCAACTGCGTAGGCAGGGCCAGGTGGAATTACCTAGAGTTGAAAAGCTTTCCCATCCAGCCCAAGAATTTATAGACAGGGGGTTGATTTTGTGGCCTCCAAAGAGCAGTGCATGTGCAAGAACCTCATGTTTCCCATGTGCTTCTCTCAGTCTCATGTAAGGCAAACAAGTGACCAAAGCAACTGACAAACTTACTTATATATTATTATCCTTCACACAATGCCAGCATGGTGGTGGTTGGAAGGGACCTCTAGAGATTGTAGAATCATAGAANATTTAGCCCAACTTCCCTGCCAGAGCATGTTCACATCTAGAGCAGGTTGCACAGCATAGCATCCAGGTGGGTTTGGAATGGCTCCACTACCTCTCTGGAGAGCCTGTTCCAGTGCTCAATCATCCTCAAAGTAGTTCCTCCTCATGTTTAGGTGGAACTTCCTATGTGTCTTACTCCTACTCACCCTCTCCACTAAACAGAGGAGGAAATTAAAGCATGGACAAATCCTAAAACAAGACCATGAGCACAGATGATCTTAAACAGATCAAATGGTAGGTGGATAAGTGTAGAGAGAACTGGCTGCATGCTCACAATGAAAGTAGAATCACAGAATCATAGAATGGTAAGGTTGGAAGGGACCTCAAGGATCATCTAGTTCCAACCCTCTGCCATAGGCAGGGACACCTCCAAAAGAATGCACATACATAGACACTGGGATGTCCATGTGGCTAGAAACAGAGGTTTAGGCTTCTCACACAACTGTTCTCTGCCTCTCTGCAGCATTTCTGCCAGGTAGCTGCACAGTGAATGGAGGCAAAGAGGGAGGAGAGTCATTAAGAGAAAGTTAAGAAAAAAAAGAGAAAGTTTTTTTTTTTCTTCTTTTTAAATGGGCTAAAGTGTGAAGAATGGCCTTTGTGAACAATTCAGTCATTTATCATTATTTCATTGGCATTGTATGAATTATACATTCCAGGCTATAATGGAGTAATATCTCATCTCCTTTCCCCCTCAGTGGGCACTGGATGGATGGCCAGGTGAGCTGCACATGGAGCAGAAATGTTCACTGGAAGAGTCACTGCTCACCTCAAACCAGTCCCCTGAATCTCTGTTCAGTAAATGCATCTTGGTCTTCTATCAGTCATTTGGGATGGTAGATGAATTAATGAGAAATTAGAAAGCAGTTTTCAACTCTTTAAAGAAAGCATCAGATATATTACTTATTTATTTGCTGTTCTTCTTTTTCTTTTCCCATTGAAAGAAAAGATGAGGGACAAAGGAACATAGAAAAGAACAGCTGCAGCCAAGCAATATGGTTCTGCAATCTATCCGAGGCTGAAGGGATCTGTGGACACCAGCCCTGTCATGGTAGCTCAGCTGATGGGTTGTGGCATGCTGAGCTGACACAACTGTGCTGGTTTGAGGCTGACTAGATAGTTTTAATGAGAGAAATTAGATCATTGGATGTAAAGAAAAAATAATGATGAAGTCTGTATCGTTCACTGGCTTGCTGAAAGGGATAAAAAGCCAAAAAGCAAACAATTTCATAGGAGCATAGAATGGTTTAGGTTGGAGGAGACCTCAAAACTCATCCAGTTCCAACCCCCTACCATAGGCAGGGACACCTCCCACTAGAACAGGTTGCTCAAAGCCTCATCAGACAGCTCTGACTTTTGTAGTGTTCCTACTGTAACCACAGAAGGAGAAGAGTTAAGTGCACTGACAGGGTTAAAAAAACAAAACCAAAAAACCCAATAATGACAACAACAACAAAACCAATAAAAAACTATTCCTGCTTCAAGAGAATCAAGGAGCTGTGAAATTTGGTTTAGGAAGTGGATAGTGTGGTGTTTACTTAGACTATAAGGATCTATGAGAAACTAACAGTAGCCATAAAAATCAATGGATCAGGTTCCATCCATTTTGATTTCCAGCTATATTGCACCTTGGCTGTGTCACAGCCAAAATAAGAGGTGCTAAATAGAATAGCTATTACCTTCATGTTATTAATTTGGTGGAAACTTTTCTCTCATTTTCTTTGTTGCATGTTTATTTCCACATCTCTTGAAGTACTCTCGCACAAGTTTCCCTCCCTCTTCCATAGCAGCTTTTCCTCTGCTCCCAACTCACAGAATCACAGAATGCCAGGGGCTGGATGGGAACTCAAAATCTCATCCAGTCCAACTCCTCTGGCAGAGCAGGATCTCCTATACCAGATCACACAGGAATACATCCAGGCAGGTCTTGAATATCTCCAGAGAGGGAGACTCCACACCCACCCTGGGTAGCCTGTTCCAGGGTTTTGTCAC
Source organism: Ramphastos sulfuratus (assembly GCA_013399055.1). Classification (NCBI taxonomy): domain Eukaryota; kingdom Metazoa; phylum Chordata; class Aves; order Piciformes; family Ramphastidae; genus Ramphastos; species Ramphastos sulfuratus. The sequence continues at coordinate 11,193 of WBNM01026467.1, forward strand.
CCTCACTGGGAAAAAAATCCTCCTCATGTTTAAACAAAACTTGCTATGCCTCAGCTTCCACCCATTGCCCCTTGTCCTATCATCAGACATCACCCATCAGAGCCTGGCTCCAGCCTCCTGGCACTCACCTTTCCATATTTATAAACATTGATGAGGTCACCTCTCAATCTGCTCTTCTCCAAGCAGCACAGCCCCAGGTCCCTCAGGCTCTCCTCATAACAGAGCTGTTCCATTCCCTTCAGCATCTTTACAGCTATATGCTGGACTCTCTGAAGCAGTTCTATGTCCCTCTTGAGCTGGGGGTCCCAGAACTGGACACAGTACTCCAGATGTGGCCTCACCAGGGCAGAGTAGAGGGGCAGGAGAACATCTCTTGACCTACTAACAACAGCCCTTCTAATACACCCCAGAATGGCCTTGGCCCTTCTGGCCACAAGAGCACATTGCTGGCTCATAGTCAACCTCCCATCAACTGGGACCCCCAGATCCTTTTTTCTTGCTGAGAAGATGGAGCTCTGAAGCAGTGGAGGTTTGGGGAACTGAGATCTCTGATGAAGTGTATGTGAAAAGGAGTATCCTGTCTTAAGAAGAAAATTCCACACTGAACTGTTAGGAAATGCTATGATGCTTTATTTTCCTCCAAGAAATACACCGAGCCTGATTCTCAGTGATGCTGTCCTCTTTCTTGGAGTGAAGGTGGGTAGAGGAGGGAAGCAGCCTGGGAGCCTTAACCCAGCTTTGTGATCCTTGATCCCCAGGGCTTTAGAGAAGCCTAACATCTGCATTTGAAGAGATCATTCTACTCAACCTTTTTCTTAAGTACACTGCGTTTACACAGAGCTCTTGAGCACATCCACACAGATGCTGATAAAAGGCTAGCAGCAACAGAGAGATTATTTTGTTTGAATTTGAGGTTTTTCCAATAAATACACCTGAATCTAAATACTGCCCTTTCAAAAGTCAAAGGGTTAAAACTTTTCATCAGGGTAAGGAATTCCCCAAGCAATCTGCATTGAGGGCTCTCTGAAGCAAGAGAATATTGTTGACCCAGACGTTACTAACTTCTTTGCTTCTGAAAAGTTCTGGCTGCTGATAAACCTTTGTCCTTTTTCTTTGATTAGCTTTACTCTGGCTATAAATCCTATTTTGTTTTGTGCTGGGGTCTGGCCAAGGAAGCATTTCTATTAACCTGGAGCAGCTGGGAAGTAGCTGTCTCTTAGTGTCAGGGGATTGCAGGTCTGAATATCCTGTAACACTAATGTTTGGTTTTTTTCCCTCTTGAGCCACAGTCTGTAAAGGAGGAGATCCATGTTCCTACTGCAGTTATTTTGCTAGCCTTGAAGCTGGCAGAGTTGTGTGGGCAGGATATCATTAGCTTAAAGATGGCAGTCATTAGAATTTCCATATAAAATTTGCTCCCCTCAGCCTCCATGTCTGTCATCTTTGCTGTGAGCCTTAATTTATCCATTCACGGAGTGAGAACATCCTCCTGCTACTTTCATTATCCAATTGACTTTAATTAAAAAATCTGTAACAGCTCCTGTCTTGGAGGGCTTTGAGTTTGGGATCCTAATGTCAGGGGCCCTTATAAATGAAGGGAATGGCAGTGAGCTGTAAGAGAAGTGATTTCCATGTGGTGAGACTTGATGGGCTGTGCTGCATCAGTGTGCAGCATTCTCATTCACATTCGTTTGGAGCCACTCCTGAGTCTCTGGATCTTCTGCATGTCTTCAGCCTAAAGGAGGAAAGAGAATCTACTTTTACTCTCTGATGCTTTCTACTCAGTTACAGTATTTACTTTAAACCTTCTCGCCCCGAGGCTGTGGAGACCTGCTAAGTGCAGTAGCCTCATTACCAGAGCACCACAGCAAAAAAATCTTTCTCCTTCTCTGCCTTTTGCTCGGGGTCTGTGACATTCCTCCATATCTCACAGGTGTAAAATGAGCACCAAATATGCACAGCGCATGTTAAAACCCCTTGTCCCCAAAGGCAAACTCTGTAGTGACTAATCCCTGGGAGACTCTGGGAGATTAAAATTGGTATATTTTCTACTTTCCGTTATCTCTCCTCCCTCTGAGCCTTTTTGTTATGTATTTACTGTCCCTTTCCCCCTTTCCCCATGCTAGCCACCGCTCTGCATAGCCACTGCCCTCAGCCAGCAGCAGTTTATCTGCTTCCAATGTAGCGTGTCCTAGAAAGAATTATAGCATTGCCTTTCTCTCGACAGCTAGTCATCTCTCAGTAACATACAATAAGCTGTACTTGGGCCAAAGGAAATGGGTTTAGCCTGGCGGGTAATTAATTTTCTCAGGGTTCAGTTTCCCACACCGAAATTGGTCTCCGTCTGATCAATTAGGAGAACATCTCGCAAACGAAACTGATTATGAATCATGGGTCTCAGGTCGGTCGTGGAAAACCTGGTGTATGATTGTTGGAGCACAAAGTGGAGGGAAACTTCAGCCCATTTATCCTAGGTGCTGCTGAGAAGTGAGCAGCATACCCCTGGCCTCTCATGCCTTCAAGGATAAAATGATGCTAAGTCTCCGCCAGATCACATCATAGTTCCGAAGTCTCCTCAGTTATCTCCCTGGGCTTCAAAGCTTATCCACTGGCCTAACACTGGGGTGTAGTGGAGGGGTTATTAATTGATGTGAGATGATATTTTCAAAAATCAATATTGTTTATTAATTAGTTATTAATATTCAATTGCTGTTAATATTCAATATTCAGAACTCTCACCACCCCCCTCACTAATTTTAATAATAATAGATTCCTTGCATCAGTCATAGAAACTTTACATACAGGTAATAACAGGATCTAGCAATAACTAGTGATAATATATAACACTAATTNAGGGCAGGACACAGGCCCTGCACTAGGCATACACAAGCTGAGCCTGTGTGCCTTGTTTACCGCAGGCTGCAAAGGGCCAGGGTCCCCAGACTCAGTGGCTCCAGGTTCTTTGTCCTCTTTCCCCCTGTTGCTTCTCCCCAAAACAGAAGGAGGGAGAGCAGCAAAACATCTCTGGGCAAGACAGGACATGTATAAACCTATTTTGGGGCCACCCCTCACGACATGGGGCCACCCCTCTAAGCATAGGCATAGCCTAACTCTAGCAGATCCTGTTGCCTTTCTCCTCTTAGACATCCAAATAAATTCTGTCATGTTTTAATTTTTTTTTTTTTAAGGTTGAAAAGCATCCCCAGGATGTCTCTAATTCAGATGTAATGGTTTTGAACAAGCAAAGGAATGATCTCAGACAGCTGAGGTCTCTGTATCACAGTCAGCTTCTCCTTCCCATTTTCCTCTGCAGGTAATAGTCACAGAAAGGATAGCAGTCCTTTCAGCTGAAATTTAGCTCTGATGAGAATGACATTTCCATCTCAGCCACAAGTAAACACACAGCATCCATCCCACACAGACACTCCCTGCCCCACCATAGTGAGAACAATTCCTCCATCCCTTCTGCCTTTCCTTCTGCCCCATGTACCCTCCAACACTGAGCAGGACTCTTGGTTAGTTCAGGTGCTACTGTGTCTTTAAGACATGCCCAACATTTTACTCTAAAGGAAATAAATAACTTCAAGGGTTCAAATGAAATTTTGTTGAGAACATTTTTTTTTCCCTACTGGAAAAGCCGTGACACTAAACTTTGCAGTCACCTCAAGCCTTGAATAGTTTTTCATTTGTGTCAGATTAACCAATTTAAAATTCCCTCTCACGGACTTGGCATTTAGAGGTATTATACTAGAAGTAGCTTAATCCTTTTGCTTAAAAAAGAACAAAAAAGAAAAAAAAAAAAAAAAGAAGGAAGGAATTTCTTGGCACTGTGCAGAGTAAACAAAAAACTGCAATTTTACAGAGCAGGACCTGCTGAAGGGAGCAGACTGCAGACAGAGATGGGCACCAAAGCTGAGCCTTCCAGTGAAGCAAACCTCTGTAGGAAAAATTCATCATTCAAGATCACAGATAGGATGTGGTTCTGAGGGGTGGGTTTCAAGTGGCTGGGGCCAATCTCTTTTTGCTGGTCAGCAGCAATAAGACAAGGAGCAACAGCTACAAATTGGAACATAGAAGGTTTCAATTCCACACAAGGAGAAACTTCTTTACAGTGAGTGAGGGAGTACTGGAACAGGCTGCCCAGAGAGGTTGTGGAGTCTCCTTCTCTGGAGGCTTTCAAAACCCACCTCTGACAACTACCCTAGGGGATCCTGCCTTGGCAGGGAGGTTGGACTCGATGATGTTCAAGTGTTCAAGTGGAAGGTGTTCAAGGCCAGGTTGGACGAGGTCTTGAGTGACCTGTTCTAGTGGGAGGTGTCCCTGCCTATGGCAGGGGCTTGGAACTGGATGATCTTTGAGGTCCTTTTCATCCTTACCATTTTATGATGCTGTGATCTCTGGAGGTCCCTTCCAACCTCTAAATTTCTGTGATTTTATACACCAAACTGGGTCAATCCAGTTAATGCCTGACCAGGACACTCTCAAGAAGAAGTATATTAATAAAAAGAAGTGCTGTGGAAAGTGGTTCTCAAAGGATGAGTGTGTAGGATTTCATATAGTTCTTATAGCTATATAAATATTTCCCTCTATAGTATATTATTCTTTTATATAGCTCCTTTTCCCTCTCTCTCCCTAACACAGAGCCATCACAGACAGAGAACTGCATTCACACAGAAATATCTTAATTTGGAGGTGAAATGTGTAATGCATTTGCTGTCTCATGCACTGACCTTTATCCATGCTGGAGAAGTGCATTTGGAAGGGAGAGAAGGGAGGTTTGTGATGCTTAACAGCTTCTCTAGGACAAAAACTCCACATTGCTGGGTCACACTGGAGACAGCTTTGTCATTAGTATGGTTTACTCTTAATAAATGGAGTTTCACTGTGCCAGGGAAATGGCAGTGTTGATTGTGGGGTTTAGTAAAAAGTATATTACTGGTGTTTAACTTCAAACTGAGGAGCAAGATCTAGCACATGAAGAAAACCAAACTTGGCTATTATACTGCTAGAAGCAAGTGCAGAGAGAGGAGGACTGTCACTCCTGCAGCAACCCTTGCTGCTGAAGAACCATATACAGAAGCTGCTGAGAAATATTTAAAGATGAAATTTCCTAACTGAACAATCATACCTAAAATAGTATCCTGGCTGCAGGCTCTTAGGAGATGTTGCTTTTAAGATGCAATGCAAAACTGATGTCCTGACCTCTTGTGGTCACTAAATATACAGTGCCAGATTTCTGGAGCATATGATTGTTTCCAACACCTTCCTTCCTCAATTTTTATTTGCTTTGCTGAATAATGATCTCTCTCCCACTCCCTTCACAATTTCACCAGAAACATACTCAGCATTTCTAATTTTTCTGTTGAAGATGCAGCATGGCAGAGTCAGAGACCTCCACCCCCAGCAAATTCCAGAACCCACTGCAGTATGGCCATGCACAACCAAGCAACAGTAGCATGGGACCTGTTGTTCTATATTAGCTGTTTCCAGGCATTCCTTGGAAGCAGCCCTGCCTTTTAGGGAATGTGAAATGATCCTTGAATGTAATTTGAGAATTGGAGTTCAGAAGTAACATCAAGACATTCTGTGATCTTTTAGGTTGAGAAGTTGGAGTCTAACTGTAAAAAAAAAAAAAAAAAAAAAAAGTATTTTTGTCATTGCCTTGAAATGTTTCAGGACATACTCAAGAAAGAACCCATTCTTGAAGAGTAAGTAGTGGGGTGAAGTATCTTTTTGCATGGGTATTGGCAGTCTAAATTACAGGAGATTCAAGTTTCCAATGTATCTTATGGTTACTGTCTGTGTCTAGTGAGTTTTGCTATAAAGAAATGATGGGGTTTGAGCCAACCATCTGGCATGACCACATGGGAAACCAGACTTTGATTCACACCTCTGCAGGCTAGAGTCAGATGCTGGGAACACTGAGGACCTAACTGCAGGGCTTAAAAACCATCATTCTTTTACTCTGTCTTTGCCCAGTACTATCAGGGAAGTACAGATACAGTCAAGTATGATGACCACTGAAAATTAAGAAAAGGCTGAAATCCTTGAGGAGGAATAGGCTATGTTGCAGGGAAAGAGGGAGGTGGAAAGGAGTGTTAAAGACAGGCAGGGAGAACAAAACAAAACAGCACTTGAAGGAGGCCTAGAAGAAAGCTGGGGAGAGACTTTTTACAAGGGCTTGTAATGACAGGACAAGGAGCAGTGGGTTTAAGCTGGAAGAGGGCAGATTTAAACTGGATATTAGGAAGAAACTCTTTACAGTGAGGTTGGTGAGACACTGAAACAGGTTGCTCAGGGAAGAAGTAGTGGATGTCACCTCCCTGGAAGTGTTCCAGACCAGGTTGGATGAGCCCTTGAGTAACCTGGGCTAGTGGAAAGTGTCCCTGCCCCTGGCAGCAGGGTTGGAAGTAGATGATCTTTCAGGTTCCTTCCAGCCTAAACCATTCTGTGATTCTATGAGTTCAAAGTTAACTTAATTGATCTATTGCCTTTTGGGTTGGCTTCTGGTTCTTTTGCAGAGAAGTTGTTCCCAGTGTGAGGTGTGATTTTCCTTATTCTCTAAGACTGAAGGAAGAACATCTTTGTATCAAGATGGGACCTAAGGGAAAGGGAGTGGTACTCATGTGGGTGACTATTTAGTAATGTTTTTTTCTTGCATAATCAAAAATCTGGTGTTTGCTATGACCACAATAAAGTGTAGATACAGCTTGAACTTCCTTCTTCCTTCCTCATGACCATTAACATAATCTGTGACTCCTGTCTCACACTCCCTGTGCCCTTGAGAGCAGCAAGTAGATGTGCTAGTTCAGAGGATGTCTGGTACCTGAGTAGGATACATATTTGGTTAAGGCCCCTGAATGACTTAGCTGATGCCACCTGAGTTAAAAGGATAACAGAAAATCCAATCCTACAGTATAGATTTCCTTAAAATAGGGGAAATGTGAGGCAGAGTGAAACTGCCACACCAGTTCCAACCAGTGAAAACATTTCCTGCTGTGTACCAACCAAACCAAAGCCAAAGGCATTTCTCTTCTGCAAGGCTAGCCAAGGGAGAATGAGAGTGCTGGAGCTTTGTGGCCATAAAGGTCCACGTTGCTGTTGTGAGGTCACCACAGGATGAGGTGCAAATGCTGCAAATGAGGGAAGAAAAGACAATTTCATGCCATGATTCATTATGCACAAACAGCAAACAGATACTTACCCTCTGAATGCTTTTGACTGAGATGGGGAATAAAGCAAAAACAGTCTGTAAGACAGAAGCAGAAGCCTGTCTCTCCTGTAGCAATCTGCACTCAACCATGTTCAAAACAGCCACTTGGCAACAATCTTCTCAGAGGGAAGATGGTGCAGAGTGCAGAAAATGAGGGCATAGCTGTAACAAAGCAGAGCCAGTATGTTGGTTTTGTTCAGTTTTGCTCCTGAAGTCAGTCCAGATTGGTTTTGCCACAAGTCAATCAAGCTTTGGTAGGTGCTTTGAGAAATGAATGTCATGAAAATGGAAGCAGTGCCAGGTGGTGACTTGCCTGCAGTGCACAATATCAATCAGAGCAGGGCTTAACCACCATCTCCTCCTTTCCTACTGGAGTCTGGGTGGAGGTTTTGTTCCTAGGGGAGAACTGCAGCTCCACTCCAGAAGGAAAAGGCTGCTCTGTGGCCTGAGGAATAAGAAGCCCTCTGCAACATCCATGCTCTGCTGAGGAAGTGAGGAGGACTCTGAATCTTTTTTTGTCCTTCTTGGAACACGAATTGAAAGGAAAACAAAAATGCCCAAGGAATTTTCCTACAAATTCTCTTTCCATGTGATGTTTCAAGATACACCTGGTATGTCTGGCTTCTAAAGCAATGAAGTATTTCTTCTAACTAGTAGCTGAGCAAGGTATATGGACTGCTAAGTACTGAACAGAAACTCAGGAAGTAACTGAGGCAGAGACTGTCTTGTTATATAATCTTATTAACTGCAGATTTGGTGGAGAGAGATGAAACATGAATAAGTCCCTTTGGCTTGCCAGGGCACTGTAGTGATTTACTATCTTCATTAGCATTTGTTCATGATGCTTGAACAAACAAGGTGAGAGTGGGGTTGCAGTTCAGTAATGCTCCTCATGGAATCCTTGAATGGTTTAGATTGGAAGGAGCCTCAAACATTATCTAGCTCCAATCCCTCCCCATAGGCAGGGACACCTCCCACTAGCACAGGTCACTCAAGGCCTCATCCACCCTGGCCTTGAACACCTNGAATTACCTGTCTGGTAAATCCCCACCAACTCCTGTAGCTCCACATGCAGTGGGGAGTGCCTTCTGACCAGGCTGTCTGGGTGATATTTCAAGCAAGAGTGGAATAACTTTGGGAATTGTTATCTCCTTTCCAGTCTGTGGTCAGATAACATCCCTGTGGCAACCACTTCAATTGCTTATGTGGAAAAGTAATGTTGGGAAAGTAATTTAATGTAATGGATTGTTTAGCTTTCTTTTAATTAAATGCAGCAGCTGGAAACAAGGAGAAGGCAGCTTTGTATCACCATCCAGTTGTCTAATTGCAGGCATCCTCCAAAGACCCCACTCAGTGTGCTACACTTTGAGGCCAAGTTGAAAACCTGTTGCTTTTGCTTGAACACCCCAAAACATTCTGATTCTTTCCACCTTTCATGAAATACTGTGGTGGGCTGTTTGATTTTGTTTCCCTATTTATCTCTTTCCCCAACAGTCAAACTGCTGATAAGAAGTCTTTGTCAAAGTAGCTCAAGCAGCTCCAGAAATCATCTCAGAGGAGTCCAGCAGGGACACTAAGAAGGAGAGTGCTAAAGTTCCTTGGGAAAGAGTCCTTTTCAAATGACTAAATGAAGAGCTCCAACTGTTTATTCCCACCGAATGATTCGGGCTTTTTGAAGACGACTGAGCACATTGATGGCCTTTCAGCTGAGCTCCTTTCAAGTGAGAACAAAAGGCTGCTTGTAGATTGTGTCAATGCAATTGTGACTCGGATGGTCGCTGCAGTTGTAACGTTGTCAGGCACGTTTCTGGGAGCAACGGTGACTTCAAAGCCACAACATTTAATGGTACCGTTTGCTCCACAATTTTGTAGTGAAGGCTTTGGCCAGTGTAGCAGCTGGAAGAACTGGGGGGTTTCAGTGTAAGAGAGTCAAACTTCTGCTGGATTCCAAGGGCAGGATAGCCAGGATGGTGAAAGTGTTTATTATTGCACTTACAGTGAGCAGAGCAGCCCAGAGTGACTAGCTCAGATGTGAGCATCCACTTGAATCATAGAACAGAATCATAGGATCAGTCAGGGTTGGAAGGGACTACAAGGATCATCCAGTTCCAACCCCCCTGCCATGGGCAGGGACACCTCACACTAGATCAGGCTGGCCACAGCCTCATCCAGCCTGGCCTTAAACACCTCCAGGGATGGGGCCTCAACCACCTCCCTGGGCAACCCCTTCCAGAGTCTCACCACCCTCATGGTGAAGAACTTCCTTCTGACCTCCAGTCTGAATCTTCTCCAGCTTTGCTCCACTCCCCCCAGTCCTGTCACTACCTGAGATCCTCACCAGTCCCTCTCCAGCTTTTTTTGTAGCCCCTTTCAGATGCTGGAAGGCCACAATAAGGTCACCTGGGAGCCTCCTCTTCTCCAGACTGAACAGCCCCAACTCTCTCAGTCTGTCCTCAAGCAGAGGTGCTCCAACCCTCTGAGCATCCTCGTGGCCCTTCTCTGGACATGCTCCAGCATCTCCACATCCCTCTTGTAACAGGGGCTCCAGAACTGGCAGATGTCTAAAGGCAGGTGATGTAAGTCCACTCTGTGCAAGATAGATTCCTCTACATTTGCCTATCTTCACTGATTTCCTTTCCACCATTCATGCTCCCTTCCCTCATCTCCATTTCAGAAGGGAGGGAATAGTTTTTATGAGATTCCCCCCAGAATGCTTGGTACAAGAAGGTCACTGGAGGAAAGATGTATCCTCTTAGCTTGCCAATAAAACTGGTTAACTGCCTAGTGCTCAAGGCCATGGGCAAAAATCCCAGTAGGTCAGATTAAACCCTAATATAAGTCTACCTACAGCCATGGAGAACAGTTTACACTCCTGTCCCTATTTGGATCCCAGTGAATTTACTGCTGGCTGTGGACAAGTCCAAAGATGAATTTGGAATTATCTATACTTAATGGGCAGCTGGGCCAAGGCACCAAGAGTATGGCCAAGAACCCTTTGTCTGGTGTGTAAATTCATTGCAAAGTGGAAAAGCCCTGAGGGGTCACAGAATGAGAGAGGCAGGAAGGAGCTTCTGAAGATCATCTAGTCCAACCTCCCTGCCAAAGCAGGTTCACCTAGAGCAAGCTGCACAGGGCAGCATTCAGGTAGGTTTGGAATGACTGCAGAGATTGAGGTTCCACCACCTCTGGGCAGCCTGTTCCAAAACTACCCTGATAGTAAAGAAATTCCTCCTCATGTTTAGATGGAACTTCTTATGTTCACATTTGTGTCTATTACCCTTTGTCCTGCCTCTGGACACCACTGGGAAAGACAATGCTGATCTGCAGGTTCATAAAAAAGGCTTTTAGGATCTCTAGTGGGGGGTAACTTGGAACTGCTAAATATAGTCAAAGAGAAATACAGCCAGATCATTGCTTTCCTTGGTCTCACCATGATACTTTATATTTCCCCTCTGGAGAGGGGACAGAAATGCTTGCATGGGCAGGGAGAAGACTGGAAGAAAGAGTGAGTTGAGTCTATTTGCTGTTATCTTCACCACGTGCCTCGACAAGGCTTCTTCCAGTTCTCTGATCTTGATCCTTAGGGAAAATGAATTGAAGGGGGGGTACAGAGGAAGGTGTGGAAATGGAAAAGTGAGGGCTTTCTCTGTGTGCAAAAGAAGATATTTTGACAGAGTGGGTGATTGTGACTGCAGAAAGGGGAGAAAGAGGCAAGTAGTAAATGAGTTTGTGTTCCTGGCTGCTGAATAGCCCCAGGAGGTTCCCAGCAAGTCTGCCGCTTTTTTATTGGAGTTTTGTGCCGGAGTTATAAACCCTTTAAATGAGTCTAGATCATTAGGGAAGCTTGGCTGATCACTGATGAAAAAATATAACAATTAAAACAAAGGGCTGGAAGAGGGAAGCGGAGGGAGAGGGAGCTGGGGGTGAGCAATTTTAATACTTAATAACAAATACTAATAATGGTGCTGAGTTGGGGACTAATTAAAAGTTTCTAAAAACAGAGAGGAAGAGGGTGGGATGAATCTGAAGTGTTTTGTCTGTCAGCTTCTTGTAAGGCTCTGAATAAATCACTCTGGCTGGTAGGACAGGACAAAATGCTGGGAGTTGAGCAAGGCTCTGGAGATGGAAAAACCTAAACCGTCGTGATGGTTCAGCAGCCCAATCTGGCTCTGCTGCACAGATGGGTGCTTTGATGTCTGCCCTGTATTCTGGGACTACTAATGTTCACTCTTTCATGTGGGGTCAAGGGGCTAGAGAAGAGGAGCAAAGAAATTAGTCTGAAGGGTGAAGAGAACAAAATTCTTCTCTGAAAAAGGGAGTGCTTTGGGGTGATGAGGTCTGGATGGCAGTAGCACAGATCTGAAAATTGTTCATGCAATGACTCCTGCAATGATAGATGGAATAGGAGGTAAGGAAAAAGATCCTTGAAGGACTGACAAGTGCTAACAACTCAGGGATTCACTGCCTCACAGTTTTCCTGAGCCTGGAAGAACATTCAGAGGAAGAATTGCTATATATTTGCTGCCTTCTTATGCTGCTCTTAGCTATTGCCTGATGTCAGGACAGGATAGTAGGTTGGATGGATATCCATGGCTGTGGTTGTTGTAACCTCTTCTTCTGTCAGTGCTTTCTTCAAGCATATCTCTGCCCCTACAGAGATAATTGTTCCCAAAAGCAGGAGTCTCACAGCTCTGCTTCCAGCTTTGTCCTGAGGACTTAGGGTGGTGAAAAATGGAATAACTCAAGTAGCAGCTACTGCATTTCACTAACCAGATCAGCATCTGCATGAGAGGCTGGTCAGGCTGGGACAAACATCACATAAGTCATTTATGGGCAATTTAATTTAAGTTGTGGTGGGGCACCACTGCTGCTATCTTTCCTCTTACAAAAATCCTGTCTGTGGGTGAACTCCAACTTGAGACACTATGCTCCTTCCAGTACCTAGCTGCTTCTCCTTTCTGATCTGTGGAGGCAACTTTAAGTTTTAATTGTCTGCTTATTGCAGTTCTTTATTAGAGTCTGACTTTTTCAAGGGAGATTATGTCTGGGAAATGTCTTCCTGACTTGAGTTCTGAATTGTGGAAGGATGGATATGGAAGCCATCATCACTGGATGTAACAAGCAGCAGAAGTGCAATGTAACAAGGACTTGATATGCAGAAGGTCTGGGGAAAAACCTAGCTAAAATGGGGCCATCCATCTCAAAGGAGCACAGAATAAGAAAGCCAAAGGGCTGGCAGCTAGAACAGGTTATCTTATCTGGGATCTGACCTTTTCCCTATCTCCTCTGTAATGCAGCACCAGGTAAATTTAGACTTACACTGCAAACACCAGCAGAGACCCCAAGTCCATGGACTGTACACTGAGGAGCAGTAGTCAAGTAGTAGTCAACCCACAGCTCTCTGCTTTGCATTATTTTACCCTGCAGAAGAAGAGTGAAGGTGCTTACAGTGGGCCTGTGTGCAGCCTGGCTTGAGAACTCTTATCTTATAGAATCATAGAATC
>WBNM01026469.1:2047-15040 GCA_013399055.1 Ramphastos sulfuratus
TTCCAGGAGACCTTAGAGTAGCCTTCCAGGATCTGAAGGGGGCTCCAGGAAGGCTGGGGAGAGACTATTGCCAAGGTCTTGTAATGCCAGGACAAGGGGCAAGAGGGCATCTCCCCTGGCAGAGGGGAGATTGCAACTGGATGTTAGGAGGAAGTTTTTGCAGTGAGGGGGGTGAGACACTGGCACAGGTTGCCCAGGGAGGTTGTGGCTGCTCCCTCCCTGGAGGTGTTCAAGGCCAGGTTGGAGGAGGCCTTGAGTGACCTGTACTAGTGGGAGGTGTCCCTGCCTATGGCAGGGGGTTGGAACTGGATGATCCTTGAGGTCCCTTCCAACCTTACCATTCTATGATTCTTTCCAAATGCCATAAAAACAGTCCTTCTTGCTCACATACTGAAGACCTTCAACCTAAACTATAGCTTAAAGAGTTTTCCCCCTTTTTAAGCTGAGTACTTCTGTGTAGCTGTTTTAAGCAGAATTCTCCTCTCCTCCCCTTTTAATGAAAGGACATAAACTGTTATGCCTCATATTTCATGTAGATTTTCCTTTTATCCATCTTTATCCCTGCTGTGGGACACCTGCTCTTCTTCCAGCAGCTGCTTGTGTTTCCAAGTCTGCTCACTGAGATACAGTGAATCAGGGTGCAGTACACATGCTGCAGGGATGGTTTCAATTACATGTCAAAAGTCTCAGGAGAGAATCGTTTGTCAGGAAAATCCTTGTCAGGATGGTCTCAAAATTAAAACTGCACATTCTCCTGCTGACTGTCAAGAGGATCACAAATCTCTACAACTCCAAATCTATTAGTACAAAGACAGATCCAGTTCTGTTGACCAGGACTACTATTTCATTAATTTCTGGATTTATACCACTTACCAAACCTGGTGGGAAAAAATAAATGCAAAAGTTTCTCTGTGCAACTATGAGACAGCTCAGTGCATGTACCTAAATCTCTTCCATTCATTTCTGTTCCATTACAGGCTGGCCAAATCCTTGAATAAAAATCTTCATTCAGCTACACTGTCAGGTTTACTGACACTGACTGGCTTCATCTAATCATAGCAAATTTCACTGGAATCACTAAAGTGATTAAAAGTCAAACATCAGATTAATAATGCACAGAAGTCCTCCAACTTAATAGGAATCATTGGTGCTTCACACCTTACTGCACAGAGCCCAACAGGATGCAAAAGGTGGCTCTTCAGAGCTGCACCTCTAAGCCACCCTCCTTGTCTGCACCCACCCTGAGCACTCTGAGCTTGGGGCACCACAGAGGGGACTGACCAAGCTCATGGTGTCCATATGCCACCAGTGCTCATACATAAAGAGGGACTACAGGAAAGATGAGAAGGGACTCTGTGTCAGGGAGTGTAGTGATAGGACGAGGGGTAATGGTTTTAAAGTGAAAGAGGGTTAGATTTGGATTAGAAATTCTTTACTGTGAGGGTGGTAAGACACTGGAACGGATTTCCCAGAGGAGCTGTGGATGCTCCCTCCATGGAAGTGTTCAAGACCAGACTGGATGGAGCTTTGAGCACCCTGATGTAGAGGAAAGTGTCCCTGCTCATTGAAACTGGATAATCTTTAAAGTCCTTCCCAACCCAAACCATTCTATGATTCTATAACTGAGTGACTCTCCCATTTATCACTTTGCAGGCCCTTTGAGAGCTCAGCTGTTCCCTGTCTAACCTAGCCATTATTTGCTATATAACTCTACAGCCATGTAATTTGTCCTTCATGCATGGTCAGACCTGCTAAGACTGTTCCTTCCTGAAGCACTGATTGTGCTCAACAGCAACACAGAAAGCATATTTCTCACATTGCCACCAAAACCTAAATGAAAAGAAAAACAAGACAAAACAAAACCCAACAAATTTCACTCCTCATTCACAAAATGCTGTGGGGCAGATGTCTTCCCTCATGTGACTAAAAATAGAGTGTGTGAGCAGGAACATCCTGTCTTTTGCTGCAGTGGAGAGACCAGGACACCAGCCATCCCCCATGCTCAGGGCTTCAACTGCTTGGGCTTGGGCCCAGAGTCCAGGCTCCACAGCTGGAGGCCTTATAGAAAGCTGTAACTAGGAATGCCAAAGGCAGACCCATTAAAAGATGCCCTTGCCACAACAAAATAGTGCAGGAGGAAAGAGAAATCACAGTAGCATTATATAGGCTGGGGAGGGACTATTGACAAGGTCTTGCAATGACAGGACAAGGGGCGATGGGTTTGAAGTGGCAGAGGGGAGATTGAAACTGAATGTTAGGAGGAAGTTGTTTGCAGTGAGGATGGTGAGACACGGGCACAGGTTGCCCAGGGAGGTTGTGGCTGCTCCCTTCCTGGAGGTGTTCAAGGCCAGGTTGGAGGAGGCCTTGAGTGACCTGTGCTAGTGGGAGGTGTCCCTGCCTATGGCAGGGGTTTGGAACTAGATAATCCTTGAGGTCCCTTCCAATCTTACCATTCTATGATTCTATATATTATATCCTCTTTAAAACATACAAAGTAATTAAGAGCATCTAATCTGCTGAATGTTTTGCTTCTGTCCAAAAAAAAAAAAAAAAAAAAAAAAAGGAGTAGGACTGCCTCTTTATTAATCTGCTAATAAATGCTGCATACTGTTATTTATGGATCCAGGGAGATTATATTTTATAGGCATCTCCTTTTCCTGATAAAATCACCCATTAATATCCATGCATAATTCTCATGAATGTCATTGTAACCCCATATGTGCTTGGGTCTTTAAGACACCATGTGAATAAGCACCAGCAGTGCTTGGCTTGTCATAACCAATTATAACTGAGAAGGTCATAATTCAGCATACAGACCTCCATCTATTAAAAACACCATTAGGTCATCTGCATCAGCTATTCAGCTGTGCTGAAACTGGACTGGGGCAAAATTCACATTTGTGCAGTCCCACATGTGTGCTGTGATACCTAAATAGCCACAATTCAGTTTTCTCACAGAGCCATCTTGGCTTGCTCTAGGGGCTCTCCAGAGCCAGAGCTCTATTTCTGGCTGTGTGCAGCCTCTCTCTGAGCAGCTTGCAGTTGCTCACCTCTCACAAGCTGAATCAGGATCCAGAACCTGTTTGTTCTTCTGCCAGTGGCTTGGTCCAGGAAACATTTTCAGCTAACACATAATGCATGCTGTCAAAGTCAGATATGACCCCAGTAAAGACAGAGATAATAATCTGGTAAAGCACACCTGGGTTGTGATTTCTTATACTGGTCTCTTTTATGAAAGCTTACCCTTCCAGCACCAGGCAGAAAGGCAAGGGATCCACAGGGTGCAAAGCTACAGAATCATAGAATGGTAAGGTTGGAAGGGACCTCAAGGATCATCTAGTTCCAACCCNAGCAGGACTGCAAGTGCGGTCTGAGGAGAGCAGAGTAAAGGGGCAGAATCCCCTCCCTTGCTCTGCTGGTCATGCCAGCACCTGTCACTTAAATACACCTGTCACTTAAATATTCAGGTCAACAGGCCATGGGCCTTCCTTGCTCCCTTGGTGCAAGATTAAGTGGGCAGAGAAAAGCAGCACTGGTATCATGGGCAGAGGAACAGCCTGGAGCAAGGATCTGGGGTTTTACTCGAAATGCCAGCACTGCAATCACAATTTGGAGTCCAAACACCAGACTCGGACTGCTCTGTATCAGAAGCACCTCATTAAATACTATTTTGAACTGTGTCATTCTTTTTGCTGCAGGTGCTTTTGGTAGGACTTTTTTCAGTTCTCAATCATACTGACAGGGTCAAAGTGCCTTCCATTCTCCATAAATTTCAGTGTGCACTGAGTGACTTCCTCTGGTTTTAATATTTTAATTGTTTTGCCAAAATAAAAAGAGTAATTCAGAGTCTTTTAGAAAACTCCCGGCGTGGTTTAACCAGAGTTCCAAACATGACCTCTTCTCCTGTCAGAGAACTGATAGACCAACTTCTATCCTTACACCACTGAAACACTTGCATGTTTCACCTCTTTTTTTTTTTTTTTTTTTTATATTTCTGGGTAGGAACACATTGCTTGTGTCCTGTTTCACCTGAGGAGGAAAAGGAAAGGTCAGAGTCTCAATCTGTACATCTCAACCTTTGGCAAGCATTGAAATTCAAACCAAAGTATATTTTAAAAAGAATAAATTTCTGCAAAAGTGAATGAGAACCAGATAGTGCAGTGCTCCTTTCCCTTCAGTTTCAAGGACTTGAATTCAAATCATTCATTCTGCCACTGCTCTATCTAGACCTTGTATAGATTAATGAAGCTGAATATAGAAAGCTCAAAGGGAGATTATTAACTTAGTATTGAGTGTGGATCAAATGCATGGTCCAATGCTGGGCCTTGCCTTCTGCACTAATGATAGGGATTTATCTCTACTCTTTCATCATTTAAAAATACTTTGCCATCCACTTTTCTACCAATGAATTTCACTGCAAGGCTGGGCTCTATAGGACAGCATATGCAACTAGCACTACTTCAAGAAAATAAAGGGTAACTTTATGACAAGATTATGTTTCTTAAGGGATTTTGTGCTAGTTGTTTGTACCACAGAGCAGAGGTTGATGCAGGAAGAAGGTTTTTTGCTTGAAGAAGTTTTTTGCTTGGACTCAATGATTTTGAAGGTCTTTTCTAATCAAAATGATACTATGATATAAATAGCAGGCTATTATGGAAGAGTATTAAAAAATCTGGTTGGATCCACCCTTACAGAGGCTACCAAAATGTGTTTCAAATTTCAGTCTACTATTTTGTTCCAAGTAAGAACACACCATAGCTGTTATCCAGTGTTCCTTGAAAGTAATCTTTTGGGTTTATTCCTTGCTTCTTGTGCCATCCAATTTTTTTTCTTTTTTTTTCTGCCTTCTCCTTATTTAGTTCAATGCAACATATATTTGTATTGCTTCTCATTATTTAGTAATGCAACATGTATTTCCATTGCTAAGTCTGCTAAATCTACCTTTACTGGAGTTGGGGAATTGAGGGGTGATCTTGCTATTCCCAGATTAGACTGCAAAACTCCATTTCATACACTGTTTTTCATTAACCCAGATGTGAGGCTCACATTAAGCTCTTTCTCTTGAAAACAAATGCAAAATGGCTGATCAAAATTAATTTGTGACTTTCTTTAACATGTTCCAGAACTAGAAGGTGCACAATAAGCTGATTTAGAATCATAGAATGGTAAGGTTGCTTAGCATCAGCAACTAGAATTCACTTTTCCATCATGAAAAGTAATAGAATCATAGAATGGTAAGGTTGGAAGGGACCTCAAATCTCATCCAGTTCCAACCCCCTGCCATAGGCAGGGACACCTCCCACNATACAACCACAGAGTTGTTTGTCCAGGCAGGTTAGTGATTCCTCAACAGCAAGACAGGACAGCAGTTCTGGCTCCAACCAACATCCCAAATTAAACTTCAGTGCATTTGTTTAATGCAGAATCACCGAGCAGAGCAACCTCCCTTACCTTGCCTAAATAATCTTAGCACTTGCATTGCTGTTTAACAAATATTTTTACCAGTCTCTTCTCTTGTGCATTCAGAGAAATAATAGCAGTATATGCAACAACCTTGTGCCTAAAGCAGTGGGACAAGGGCTTTACCTCTTTGGCTGCAGAGTGTTTGGTCTTGCCCTTCCATCTCTTAGGTGTGAAGCCACTTACAGGACAGGTGTTTCAGGAACCTGAAGTACTTCGTATGAGTCTCTGTTGACTCAAAAGTGGCTCTGTGAGCCCAGCAGGGGATTTTTCAATTCAGTGTAGCCCTAGAAATCTATAGTAATGTTTATTTTCCTAAACGTTGATATTTTCTATGTGAAGAAATTATCCTTCATTCATCAATCAGAAGCATATTGCCTTTCTGCCACTTGTTCAGCCTTTAGTGTCTCTAACTGTGTCATCTCTCAACACAACCCTAGCAATCATTAAAACACCCTCAGGCCTTCCCCTAGACAAGATATTTTCAAAATTTAGAATTCTTTTGATCTTATGCTTCAGTCTGGGACAAGTAAACACCCATCCATGAGGAAACATAGTCTGCTGCTAGTATGTAGTCTGCCAGTCCCTAGCTTCCTTGCTGTTTCCCCTTAGGCTCTTGCCACTCTGCTATCACCTTATCATCACCATTGTGTTATTCCCTGCGGCTTCCCCACCTGTGATTCAATTTCAAGTAGCCCGGACAGAATTATATCAAACAGAAAATAGAGAGACCTTTGATGCTCATTAGGAAAACATGAATATTTCATTTATTCAGCTCAGCATGCCCTTTCCACTTCTCTGAAGATACAGTAGAAGCTCTTGTGAAAGCTCACACCAGTTCTGCTCCAAGTACTGTCCAATTCAGCCACCTAATGCAGGATATTAATGATTATTGTTCCCTTTCTCTTTGCATACTGATGAGTTTCCTGTGTCCAATCACTATTTCCATTTGCATTTAGTTGCCTCTATATGTTTTGCTTTGTGTTTTTGGCTTCTCTTTAATTGACTGACATGTTGTTTTGCCAACTAGACAACAGTTCATTTCCACCAGGGCAGATCCCCTCTCAAAATTCAACCCCCTGGAGCCCTAAGGCATTTCTGTGAACGCAGCTGCCATGAAAGCAATTTGTTGTTGACCTGAGTCCAAGAAATAAACACCTTGTGTTCCACATATGCATATCCTGAGCTATACTTTAAATGTCACACCATTTTAACTTTCTATAGAACCCAAATGTTTGTCCCTTCAGCCTAGAGTTTTGTATTATGCATTTATGTAAAATGCATTTAACCAGGAGAAATCCTTTGAAATTATCATCTTTGTTCCACAGGGGAAAATTATGGACTGGCATCTACTTAGACAAATCCAGAAATAGTTCTGTGAGTTACTATATAGAATCATAGAATGGTAAGGTTGGAAGGGACCTCAAGGATCATCCAGTTCCAACTCCCTGCCATAGGCAGGGATACCTCCCACTAGTACAGGTCACTCAAGGCCTCCTCCAGCCTGGCCTTGAACACCACCAGCAGCCACAACCTCCCTGGGCAACCTGTTCCAGTGTCTAATATAATTTAATTCTTCATTTGAATCTAAATTTAACACTGGTTTCTTCCGTTCTCTTAAGTTTGGTTAACTGGAACAAAACCATCCTATAGTTATTGTCTTTAATTAATCCTTTTAGAGGATGTACTTATATTTTGTCTTTTCATAATTATTTCCTGAATACATAATCTGTGATAATTTTCACCCTGGTGACTTTTAGAAGATGCTACACAACAGTTGTACTCGTTGCAACAGTTTCCTACTTATGATCTGTTTTCCACTGCAGGAAACACCTTCCTGAATTTAACAGGTACTTCATCTTTGTATATTGTGCAGGCTGCACTTTTACATTATTAGCCCATTTGCATACTTTATTAAGTAACACACCAAAATAAGTGTGGCTGTAACCTACCTTCCACATTTATAGAACATATGATAAATAATCATAGNGCTTGTTAAATTTGCAGTTGTTGCAAACGTGGCAAAACAAAACAAAGGTTTCATGGTTACCTATGTCAGTAAAATATTCACTCTTGCAGCTGATAATCATTTCATAAAGTGATTTTCTAATGGGTCTGTGTAGCAAATTTTCAGCAGGTTTACACCTTTTGTTTGAAGTGAAAGGGGAAATGTCTCATGAAGCTTTCTTCCTACTATTTCCCAATTACCTCTGAGGACGTCTACAAAACCAGCCCCAGATATTCAAGTCAAATACATGGGAAATAAGGAGTATAGACAGGATCAAAGAAAACATTGTTCTTATCATATGGCTTGACAAGGTAGAACTGGAGTTTAGAAAACCAAGAAAAGAACAGGAATATCATAATTTTCTAAATATCTTTAATGCATTTTCCTTTCATACTCACTCATCCACTTCACTCACTGCTCATCCAGATATTCCATGCTATGCATGTTCAGCGCCTCACTCCACAAGAGGTTTGCAGTTCTACATATATAGATAAATATTTTGGAACCTGTTTATATATGTATTTGCATATATACATAACATTTTTTGAACTTGTCAAAGTATTTTTTCCAACACCCTTATTCACAGAAGCACCCAGGTTAGCAAAGCCCCTCAGGATCACCAAGTCCAACCTAGAACCCTACTCTACAAGATTCACCTTAAACCATTTCCCTAAGCACCACATCCACACAACCCTTAAACACATCCAGGGTGGGTGACTCCACCACCTCCCTGGGCAGCTCATTCCAGTCCCTGACCACTCTCTCCAGGAAAAACTTTTTCCTAATGTCCAATCTAAACCTCCCCAGCCTCAGCTTGAGGCCATTCCCCCTTGTTCTGTCTCCGGTTCCCTGTGAGCAGAGCCCAGCAGCAGCCTCTCCACAATGTCCCTTCAGGTAGCTGCAGACAGCAATGAGCTCTGCCCTCAGCCTCCTCAGTTTCACACTATCCAGCCCCAGCTCCCTCACTCACTCCTCATCAGATTTATTCTCCAGGCCCTTCCTCAGCTTCGTTGCCCTCCTCTGGGCCCACTCCAGCATCTCCACATCCCTCTTGTATTGCAGTGCCCAAAACTAAACACAACACTCCAGCTGTGGCCTCACCAGAGCAGAGTACAAGGAGACAATCCCCTCCCTGCTCCTGCTGGCCACAGCATTTCTAATTNCCCATCCAAGTCCCTCTGGAGAACCTCTCTACCCTCACTCAAATGCTGGAACTCATCCCACTCACGCTGGGCCATGGATCTAACCTGTCCAAGTCAAAGTTTTGTTCCAAAGGTAACATTTTACTCTGCCTTTCAGTTACTGCCTTGGTTTACAAAACTGCAATGACAATGTCTCCATGGCTCCCTCTGTGCACATTCTGCAGCACAGTTGGAGTTTCTTGCCTAGACTGGGTCTCACTTGAGCAATTGTTACTGTGCTGCTTGCAAGTGTGATTGCCAGGAGTTTGCATCTGCACTCTGCCAAAAAGAGGCTGTGGGGGCAAGCGCACCATTAGCTAAAAGCAGCAGTCTGTATTACCATGGTATATTTCTATCAACAATTATTACACTGAAAATTTGATAGCTTCTGATAGGAGGTGGCAAACTCACAGCTTCCACCAGCAGTTTAAACATCTTGTTGGCTAACACTGCCACAGGCAGTTACTGTGTTACATTATGGAACTGCTCAGCCCCTGCAACCCCACCGGCAAAAGTGGTTTTGGAGAAATGCTGCCCAATCTGAGAAAGAAGCTAAAAAGGCTTTCAGTGGATCTCATCCCATCTCCTGTGGTTTCAGGGATTTTAAAACTAAAAAGACAGACCATTTTGTCTGACCTTCCTGTCCCAAGTATTAAGAAACAGTGCATAAATAAAATGATGGTTGTGAAGGTTATCAGCATAACACTCGTGTCTATTTTACTTTCAGCTTTACTGATAGAAGGAATTAAGCCTATGCCTTTTATGGCATACAGAAAGAAAATAATGTGGAATGGTCTGGTTTTAGGTAGAGCACACATGCATTTGCTCTACCTAAGTTGTAATGAGCAAATGACACCACGGTAAAGGCAGTTCTGGTATCACTAAGAGTAAATCCAACCGGTGGGGGAAAAAAAATCCGTTTAACAAATCATCATTCAGCAATGCTCCAAAATATTATCTCTTCAAACCCCTGGCATTTATTCTACCTTCCACTCCACCAGACATAGCCATGTCTCCTGGAAGCCTTCTCTTCTCCAGGCTGAAGAGCCCCAATTCTAGTAGCCTGTCCTCATAGAAGAGCTGCTCCATCCCTCTGATCATCTTCGTGGTCCAGGGGGGTGGAACTAGATGATCCTTGAGGTCCCTTCCAACCTTACCATTCTATAATTCAATGATTCTATGATTCTTTGTCCTGCTGAGCCTCCCTGTCTCCATTGGGACATAACTAAGCACACCCTCCCAGCCTACTATGCCCACTGACAGCCAGACCAAGTGGTGTGTAGGTGGCAGCAGCAGTTGTTTTATTCTTCACCTGTGTTGCAGATATTTTGGTGGGCTTATGGACTGTGGAATCTTAACAATGTGAGAGATTGGGAGAAGTCATACAGCTCAATAAACCAAACCAAGTCTTAGGAGAACAGGACAGAAAAAGAATTGCAAAGAATATTCACTATTACTTTAAATAATGGTGGATATTCATAGAGTCATAGAATGGTAAGGTTGGAAGGAACCTCAAAGATCAACTAGTTCCAACCCCCTGTCATAGGCAGGGACACCTCCCACCAGAACAGGTCACTCAAGGCCTCCTCCAACCTGGCCTTGAACACCTCCCTGGACAACCTGTGCCAGTGTCTCACCACCCTCACTGTAAAGAACTTCCTCCTATTCTTTGTAACACTTGCCTAAAGGTCAGTCCTCTGAACAAATGATCTTTAGGGCTACAAATGGTCAACATTTTGCCCCCTACAGTAAGTACCTACAAGTCTTAACAAGAGCTGTCATGACTTCAAATGGTGTACTCCTCTGAGGATCTTGCTTTCCTAAAAATTAAACTACTGGGTTTTCACTCCAGCATGCTACAGCTCATCAGTCTAATCTCAGGACGTGAGGTGAGTGACCTCCTTTCTTAGATTGCCCTTAGATTCAACCTCATGAAATTCAACAAGGTCAAGTGTAAGGTCCTGCACCTGGGTAGGCACAATCCCAAGCACAACTCCAGGCTGGGTGGGGAATGGCTGAGAGCAGCCCTGAGGAACAGGCCCTGGGGGTCTGGGGTGATGAAAAGCTCAAGATGAGGCTGCAGTGTGAGTGCAGCCCAGACAGCAACTGTGTGCTGGGCTGCAGCAAGAGCAGTGTGGGCAGCAGGGCAAGGGAGGGGATTCTGCCCCTTTGCTCTGCTCTCCTCAGACCCCACCTGCAGTCCTGTGTGCAGTTCTGGAGCCCCCAGCACAGGAAGGACATGGAAGTGTTGGAGCGGGTCCAGAGGAGGCCACCAAGATGCTGAGAGGGCTGCAGCAGCTCTGCTGTGAGGACAGGCTGAGAGAGTTGGGGCTCTGCAGCCTGGAGAAGAGAAGGCTTCCAGGAGACCTTAGAGTAGCCTTCCAGGATCTGAAGGGGGCTACAGGAAGGCTGGGGAGGGACTATTGACAAGGTCTTGCAATGACAGGACAAGGGGCAATGGGTTTGAACTGGCAGAGGGGAGATTGAAACTGGATGTTAGGAGGAAGTTGTTTGCAGTGAGGGTGGTGAGACACTGGCACAGGTTGCCCAGGGAGGTTGTGGCTGCTTTCCCCTGGAGGTGTTCAAGGCCAGGTTGGATGAGGCCTTGAGTGACCTGTACTAGTGGGAGGTGTCCCTGCCTATGGCAGGGGGTTGGAACTGGATGATCTTTGAGGTCCCTTCCAACCTTACCATTCTATGATTCTGTTATCTGTTTCACCTCAAACTTCTCTTTGCACAGACACATTAACAGCAGCTTTGAATGTGAGTATCCCTATCAAACTGTGCAGGTTGTTCAAAGTAAGAGAACAAATTTAAATATCCCAGTGTTAAAAACTCATTTGGATGTCCATGCTCATGTAGTCTTGTGAACTTAGTGGAACAGAGTATTATTTACAAACCCATAAAATACAGCACTCCGTAGATAAAGTACACAAAACCTTCAACAAATTACATCCCTCTATGTCTTCCATCTCTATAAACTACAAAACAATGCACATTTCCATTTACCAAATGGATGTGGCTATGTGAATCCTTTTTAAAATGGTACATGGTTTGTTTTTATGTTACCAACGTGAGAAGTAGGTGCAATTTAATTGAAATTAAAGCAGCAGTGACTTGCTGTCTAGCAAAACAAATTGCGCAGCCCATTTCTTGCATAGTGCTTATTAGTTTCCTTGGCAACTTGTAATCATTTGCCTTCCTAAAACAGATGAGATGTCAACAAATATGTTCCACAGTAGTCATTTGATGCAAAAATGAAAAGTGCTGTAATGACAGCATAATAAATCTTAACGTGAAAACTTAATGGCCACAGTAGTGACATACAAACTCTAGTCTCAGATTCATCCTGCTTCCCATTATGTACTTTTATTTCATAGCATGGTTGTGGCATGCAGTTGTTGTATGTAAAGCATCTTACAGCACCCACACTGAAATTACCTCCAGACTAAACATTTTAAAGTAATTACTTTATGTAATAACAAAATCTTACCATTAAATGATGGCAGCTCTTCCTAGAGTGATATTACTGATTAAAGAAATCTCATTCTGGTTTATTTTAGTTGTATAATGTCAACAAAGAGAAAATCTTTATATGCTGACACAGATGTATTTCCAAAGTCTTCATAGAATCATAGAATCATAGAATGGTAAGGTTGGAAGGGACCTCAAAGATCATCCAGCTCCAACCTCCTGCCATAGGCAGGGACACCTCCCACTAGTACAGGTCACTCAAGGCCTCGTCCAACCTGGC
Source organism: Ramphastos sulfuratus (assembly GCA_013399055.1). Taxonomy (NCBI): domain Eukaryota; kingdom Metazoa; phylum Chordata; class Aves; order Piciformes; family Ramphastidae; genus Ramphastos; species Ramphastos sulfuratus. The sequence goes on from WBNM01026469.1 coordinate 14,451, forward strand.
CTTGAGCACCTCCAGGGAGATGGTGGAGCATAGAATCGTCCAATGTGATCAAAGATCACTTTGTGTGCTTCTGTGCTCCACAACCTCCCTGGGCAACCTGTGCCAGTGTCTCACCACCCTCACTCCAAACAACTTCCTCCTAACATCCACTTTCAATCTCCCCTCTGCCACTTCAAACCCATTGCCCCTTGTCCTGTCATTACAAGACCTTGTCAATAGTCCCTCCCCAGCCTTCCTATAACCCCCTTCAGATACTGCAAGGCTACTCTAAGGTGTCCTGGAAGCCTTCTCTTCTCCAGGCTGCAGAGCCCCAATTCTCTCAGCCTGTTCTCATAGCACAGCTGCTGCAGCCCTCTGAGCATCTTTGTGGCCTCCTCTGGACCCACTCCAACACTTCAATGTGTTGGACTTCAGATTAGGACTCCAGATTATCCCATGCAATGTTGTAAACAACACATATTCTCTAAATATGTGATTCTGGGAGAGGGTAGAGAAAACCAAGGATAAAAGTCTACTAAGTCTGGCTTAGGAAGCTGGTGGGAAGTTGGAGAGGCAGCCAGAAGATTAGGATAAACTCTTTGGAACACAGG
>WBNM01026470.1:3316-27472 GCA_013399055.1 Ramphastos sulfuratus
TTTTTGTTTGTTTTTTTTTTTGGTTTGTTTTTTTTTAAACTTTCTTTCTTTTTTTGAGCAGGATGCTACTGATAGTCTTAGTCCAAACCATGATCATGTTGCTCCTTTGGAGAAGGACTGAAAAACAAAACCAAACCACTGCACAGTCAAAGGGGATACAGATAAATACATAACAAGAGGGGCAGTGAATCCAACCAAAGAAATTCTGTCTTTCCCCTGTTCTGTCTCTTGTATATACACACATATACACATCTACACACTTGATTTATTTGTGAAACGGTGTCTTCTAAACATAGAGTTTTGCATACTGGAAAGGCAATTAAACAGAACAGCTTGAAGCTGCCAATCACTCCAACCATCAACAAAAGCATCTACTATCAAAGCAAATAATGTAACTGTACCAAAAAAAAAAACCCAAAAACCAAAAAATATTCTATCAAAGCAAATAATGTAAACATGCAAGTGAAAAATAAGCTTGTTTATCATCTGTCATAGGAAAGTACATATTTTTTAGCCCTGCCCCCTCAGGATATGTCTTTTTGTATTTCATTACATTAATTTGTCCATGTCTCTGACATGGAAGGTAAGAAACAATAACAGAAGTTAGCTTTTCTGCATGTTGTTTTCTGTCAGGGAAGCATAGTGTTGGTATTGCAGATTGGTTTTGGTTTTGTTTTGTGGTTTTTTTTTTCTTCCCCTCTTTTTTTTTTTGGTTCTGGTGTACAAATAAATTGACAGTCACAGCTTATCATCACTTAAAGATGCATGTGCATGCTGGAGTTTACTGAAACATGATTGGCTGCTACATAAATCAATCTGATAGAGATCGGTCCCATGAAAAAAAGATAAATCATTAGCCTGTGCTTTTGGAATGTAATTTATTTTAGATAGTGATTATTGATGATTTCATTCCACTGGTACATGTACATGTCTAGACCATGTTTTTGTATAAAATGTTAAAGCAGTGGAATGTGTTCATTTCAAGAGAGACCGTGAAGAAGTAATGATTAAAACCTTGTTATTGAAACACTCCTGATGTAAAATTTTCATGCAGAAAACTTGGTTTCTCTTAATTCAAATTCACAGCTTTTGCAGCAATTATAATTCATTCCTCTGCTTTCCATGCAACATTTTCTTGTGTATTGCTATAACTTTTTCTTCACCAGAATAAAGGTTTTGTGAAGACATGTTCATGTGGCCGTATTATGGTGACACTACATTTTACTGGTGTGCAGTATGTCAGACTAATACATTCACTCAAAGTATGCTGGTTAACCCAAACTGGTTTTAGGTTAATCCTTACTACCAAGGGGAATTTCTCTGACTGTTCAACAATTTGATTTCATATTAGTTGCCACCTAAACATGTGCCCTTTTTTTTTTTTTTTTTCATGAGTCATGGTGATGGTATCAAAACAGACTTTGAAAATATTTTGTGTAGGCAATGTAACGGCTTCTTACAGTGCTGTGGTAAAGGAGGTGGGCACCCTAATGCCATTTTGCAGGCATGGGCTATGAGCCAGAGAACAGTAGTGATTTGTCAAGAACTCACAGCAAATCATTGGCCGAAGGATATTTTTGAAATGCAACCCTGATCTCCTCCTTCCTTTTAGTGTGTTTTAAACAATCACACAGGAGTTCTGTATAAGCCGAAATTCAGTCCTCCAGCAAGGAAAATGGTATGTTCTAAATATTTCATATGCAACTTTTACTTGGTTTCAGCTTCCTTTCTCCCACCTCTGCTTATTTTTCAAACTGAACAAAGCATAGTTTCCTTCCAGAAAGCAATCTCTCCTTAAATAAGCCAGATTTGACTTATCTAAGCCACAAAATAAAGCATCCCAAAAAATATCTTAAAATATGAAAAGCATTTTATTATGTGCATGGATAATGCAAAATCATCCAAAGAGAATCTTACCAAATTTTCCAAAAGAATTTACCTTCAGGCTGAGAACAAGCATGGAAAATCCAGGGCAGTTCTTAAAATGTTTACTCTTACTGATCTCACCTCCCCGTAAGAAAGCACAGAGGGGTGAATGAAAGATAGATGAGCACTGTGCTCTCACAGTGAAGGAGATCTCAGTTTCCAGAGAAGCATTCACTGCGGAGGAATTGAGTAGTACCAAGATGGGTAAAACTCCCAAGTTCACTGTAATAAATGTATTTGAAACTATTTCCTCCAGAGGCCACAGATTTTGAAGTTTACACCTTATCTATACCCAGAGGTGCTGGGAAAATGCTTTCTGTGCTGTTTCTCTCTGTCCATCTCTTTTTTCAACAGGGTACACTGAGAAGGTATTTCTTACTTCCTGGTGACCTGGCTGCTGCTGGCAGGTTTCTCTGCATGCAGGAAGCCCATGAAACAAGTTCTCAAACAGCAGCATTTTTCAGTCACTCACAGAAATCCTCCAGTTTTGCTGCACATGTTTTTCTGCCGTTCTTTGCATCCACACTTTCTGCTTACACTGCAGAACTCCAGCCCCATTGGTTTTCAGTGAATGGAGGGATGGAAAGAAGAGGAATGGAAAAAGGCAAGACTAAAAGGGAAACAAAACAAAACAAAATCCAAACAAAAAAAGCCCCAACCCCAAAACTAAAAATGGCAGAGGGAAAAATTGTAATTTTCTGCAATTCCCAAAAGGCAATAAGAACAATGTTGTCTGGTTTTGGGGTTTTTTTTTGTGGACTTGAGGACACTTGTGTTGGACCCATCACATTCTTCTTGAAAATCTTCCGAGACAGTCAGGTTGTTTAAACTGGCTTGTTTAAAATGTATATAAATTTAACATCACTTAGAAAGAGTCTGAGTATTAGCCCAAGGATATCTTGCTTCTGTACTATGGGTTCTGTTATTTTCCAACTTTCTAAGGATTTACAGGATTGTTTGCTGTTTTGACAAACATTTACTTCCAATGAAAAAGAAATAAATACAGCTCAATTATAGCTAGGTAGCAGTGAGGATATTCTAGGAACTAATTGATCATACAGTATGCCTGATTTCATTAAATCTGACACTGCTGAAAAAGATTATGCTAACTACTAGTAGGTTTCTAATGTTAGGGGTTTTTTTTGTTGGTTGGTTGGTTGGTTTGTTTGTTTTTTTAGAGCTGAGCACTTAACAATATTCTTGGATTGTGCATCTGTGTAGGCACTTTTTGCAGGACAAGGGAAAATCCATTTTAACTGTCCTGAGTCCTGCAATCAGAATTAAAAGTTGCTCTTTGCTGTGCGGTAGTTTTTATGGAAGTCTTTTAATGCTACAAACTTTTTTCCAAGTGATGTTTTATAGAATTGCTTTTAAAAACCCCAGAGGGTAAATAGTATTCTCAGAATAAACAGAAAAATGCTGACCTTGTCAGATTTAGCTGCTGAAAGCCAAGCTGTTTTAAGACTTGGAGGATCAAGGGTCATGGTTATAAACAACACAGAAAGAAAGGAAGGAAAAAAGAAAGAAAGCTAGAAGTCAAAAAGAACTACACAGTGAATATAGGTAATAAATATGTTGACCTTGACAAGAAGGGAATGAGGTATTTATGCAAAAGTCAGGGAAGGGGGGGAGAGATGGCAAAGAGAAGAAGAGAAAGTGCACAAACTGTACTTGGAAAAAAAAAAAAAAAAGAAAAAAGTGTTTCTTAGAGCTTGTTTAAAGCCGGAAATGAGTCACTTTAGCTTCATATGTTTTTGGTTTTGAAAGGGGAGAAAGGTCAAAGCTTCTTTGTTTTAAATAAACTGGTCACTACTTCTGAAGTGTAACATGATAGGGTTCAAGAGTCTTAATGAAACTGGTATTTCCCTGACACCCCGGGCTGCAGCACCTCAGCAGTTGCATGGTCATGTATTGTAAGCCCAGGGAGTTTTATAAACAAAGGCACGGCAGAGCGTGACTTTGCTCATGACCTTCATACCCTGGTGCTCCTGTGGCAGCCATATGGGCAGTGTGATGGCTAAATTTGCCACCATTTATATACTTTTCACAGATTGCAGCTGCACACATGGCCCTTCACCATCATGCTCAGAAACATGAACCGGAGCTATTACCCTGAGCCCCCTACAACACCTCTTTCCAAAATGATTCTGGTGAAGTGAAGTTTCACAGAAAGAGAGTACTAGAGACACTCAAAGTGACACCAGAAATTAAAACAATCACTGCAAAGAAAGGTAGCAGGAATACTATAGAACAAAGTCCTAACCTAAGACCGAAAAATCAGTTTGTATTTTGGTGGAAGTGGATTTGCTAGGGCTCAGGGTTTACCAGAAGCACCACTCCTTGTTCTGCCAAAAGCACCACTCTTGGACCTACCAGGAGCTTTTTATGCTTCCCAGCTTCTACATCTGATGTCCTCAACTATAACCAAGAAACGCAGAGGGAAGGGACAAAGAACAAAAAAATCAGGTAGTTGATTTTCAGTGTTGAGCACTGTTTGGTAGGGAAGGACCTGATGTTAAAGGAATATCTTCAGGACGTCGGAACAGAAAAAGAAATAAGAGTGTCCTGTATCAAGTTAGAAGTCAATAAGAAAACCAATCAACCGATCAACAGGAGAGGTTGGACAGGACAGAGCAGGACAGGAGAGGGTAGACTGCACTGAAAAGAAATTTAAATAAGCAAAGGAATCTCCTTTTTTTCTATTGTTCAAATTATGCTTCTTTCTACTTAAACTCTCATTTCTCTGTTCTTCTGCACAAAGATATCTGATCCTTGTTGTCCACTCTGACACCATCACTCTTTCCTGCCTGAGAGTGTTTCCTGTCATGTTTCTGGCAACATCCCTCTCCCAAACGGAGAATGCATCTTCTTTTTCTAATTTTTTTTCTTTTAAATCTTCTGGTTTATGCTGCCACTTGTGCCTAATGTAAGATATCATGCTATCTTCTATACATCATTCCTTTGTTTTTTTTGACCACTTTCCAAGCTTTGCCTCTTCTATAATACCCTGAAGTCTACATAGAATAATATCCATTTAAAACTTCTTCCCTGTATTGCTCCTCTAATTATTCTAGTATTAGACTAAATGTTCTTTAGGAGAGTAATTTCTTCTTTCTGGTGTTCATAATGTATCTGCTGTAAAAGGCCATCTGTTCCCAGAACACTAGAAACAACAATGGGAGAGCACACTCATACAATAATGTGGGGATATGTATCACTGGCAGCAAAATTGAAAGGCAATTATGGTAATGAAAATTGTGAACTTTTGAAATGACCAGCTTCATTATTCTTCGTGGCATCAATCCCTGAACTGGGACAATTACTCAGTTTACAATAAAACTAAATAAAAGGTGACTGATTCATTGGACATTAGCTGTTTCAGAGCTAGCTTCATGCTTACTGTTAAAGCAGCACTTGACATGGTATATTATGCAGAAGCACCCCAAGAGTCTGGGTTTCCTACTTTGACCTTGCTTCAACAGTCAGCTCTATTGTGCCCACTCCTTTAGTTCTGGCCTTGAATCAATTTGCCATTCATTCAAAACTGGCCAATAATCAGAAGTAGCCAATTCCTTTCCTGTTTACTTGTTTGACTTCCAGTCCTACTGATAGAACCATAGAACAATTATTCTGATTGTAAAAGACCTCTTAGGTCATTGAATCCTACCATCCAATCAACACCATCATGACTGCTACAGCATGTCCCAAAACACCAGCTCCATACATTTCTTGAACACCTCCAGTTATGTTGACTCCACCTATGTACCAGTATCTGCTCCACAGTTATCTCCACTTGATCCTGAAAGAAGTCAACCTGCTTATAAATGACATGATACTGAGGTAACAATGTCTGATCATGTGAATGTCATGAAAGTGAAATGAAGTAACTTAAGAAACCAGAGTGATCGTTCTCATAGCCAACCCTACACAAACTATGCCTATAGCTTTGCAGAAACCAGGATAAACAGCCCAAAACCCAAGAAAGAACAACATGAAAAATTCACAGAATAATTAAGGTTCAAAAGGATCATAAGACCATGAAGTCCAATTGTCAATGAATGGTACACTCTGTTGGTGGTATGAAGGAGTATGTTCATTTTTATTTTGCTCAATGAACCAGGCTGAACTGCTGCTTTCTTATCTTGAAACACTTTATGATCATCTTCAAATTGATGTTGACAAAGCATCACTAAGTCATGTTATCCTCTTTATCTACTTGTTGGGGGAAAAAAAACATTGAGGAAAATGAGAAAATACTTGGATCTATAATAAGGTTTTCCAGACTTTGACAGAAGATGAAAAGTAATCTGCAGTACCCTTCTCTATTTTGTTTTCTGCAGATGAAATGTAAAATGTTAGCTTGTTTCCCCCTTCATATTCAAACTCGGCACACTTCTTATAGGTTCAGAAAATCTTCAAATATGTCATTGATCCCTCTGAATTTTGAAAGTTTCTCTCTTATTGAAAATCATCAGATGAAGACCTAAATTGAAGAAGGATGTTCCTGTGACTTAAAACATTGGGCTGGGACTCAGAGATTCACATTTCAAGCCCTGGATCTGCTGTAGACCGATTTTGTGCTTTTGGTTGTGATCCAGCAATGCACTTAAATTAGTGTTTAATTTTAAACCCTGGAGTAGTCCCATGAAAGTTAAGCACAGACTTAAGTCTTTGTTGATGGGGAGATTTAGTCTGTCTGAGCTCATTTCTCTAGCTGTAAAATGGGGGATAATACTTACATTCTGCCATAGTTTATTTTTACAGAAAACCTTCTGGTGCAAAAACTGTATCTTCTTCTGATCTCTGCAACACCGAGACAAACTGATGTCAGCTGGAGCCTGTAAAAATTTCTGTGCTGCGAAGCAATGATAGTCAATGAATTAGCTTCTTCTCTTCACTGAATGCCAGCATGGTGGAGGTTGGAAAGGACCTCTGGAGGTCATCCAGTCCAGCTTCTCTGCTAAAGCAACATTGCCCACAGCAGGTTGCCCAGGATCAAAATGTCCACGTGGGTTTGAAATCTCTCCAGAGAAGGAGACTCCACAGCCTAGGCAGCCTTCTCCAGGGCTCCAGCACCTTCACGCCAAAGAAATTTCTCCTCGTGGTCAGATAGGACCTCCTGTCTTCCGGTTTGTACTCTTTGCCTCTTGTCCTGTCACTGGACGCTACCGCAAAGAGTCTGCTCCCATTCTCTTGCTCCCACCCTTTAAATATCTCCTGGAAGCAACATGCTGCCATGAAAACATCATTTGCACAGAAGCTTCATGAGGAAGGGAGAAAGGGGCATTTACCTTCCTTTGCTAACTTGCATCCTTTTCGTGTAAGTGTCATTTTCTGCCTGGCTGCTGTACCACTATTTCTAGCTGGGAGAGGAGTCAATCCGCTCCTTCAGCAGCCACTGGTACTTGCTGCAGTGTGAAACAGCTGGCAAGCTAATGTACCTACACTAAAGCTTTGGCTTGCAGCTTGGGAAGGAAGTTGAATGAATCTGCTACATTTTGTCTTATTTGTTAATATCCTCACAAAATTTCCATATAGATCTCTTCTGCTGTGTTGCTTGGGAGCCTCCAAGTGCCTCGTTTATTATTTGACAGGTCTGTGCATGCTTCAAACAATAGGTTGTGAAGTTGCTACACTTTCCCCAAACTCGGTCAGAAATTTTTGTTCACAAAGGAAAAAACACTCTCAAGTAAGAAGGATGATTAATTTCCACAGAAGCACCAAGACTATGCAAGCAATACAAATGGTCAGCATTTTACTTTAATTTAAGGCTTAATTGAATCCTTAAAGACCCTTTGAATACGCTGTGGCCACATGTATGATGGGCTGCACATTACATTGCATGAGGGGCATTGTAAGGAAAAAGTATTTATCTTTTCTCCTTAAGATTCTTTACTTATGCAAAACCGCACGGAGAAATCCACTTTGTGCCTCTGTGTGAGACAGTCTACCTGAAATTTCTCAGACAGGCCCGAGGTCTCTCAGACCCACAACCTCTCCCTTGTTCTGCTTGTTCATCAAAGAGCCCATGATCTAGCTCCTGCATTTGGATGACAAGCAGGAGATTGCCAATTGTCTTGGAAATGTAAAATAAACACTTTTTCTACATATGTTAATGCCATTGTTTATTGACTACTTACTCAGCTTGGATGTAATTGGTGTCATTAGGGAAACATAAGCAGCTCAGTGCCTGTCAATATCTGACCTTTAAAATATTCAGTACATTCAGTGTTACATGATGTTTAACAAGCTGGCCCTTTCATGTGAATGCAGCCGTTGTTGCCATGCAAGCAGGAATGAAGGTGCTGTTCCTCCTCACAGACTTTATTTTTCTGTTGGATTTGTGCATTTTTTTTTCCCCCCTCCACTCTTCATCCATTGAAGTAGCTTAGAACAAAATAGCTTTTGCTGCTGAAAAATTACTTCGGATGCAGAGTCTTTGGAAAAAGTGAAAAACAATTTCATGTGAAAATAAAATAATATAAAATAAAAACAACTCCAGGGAAGTAATGAAGCAATAAGAGAGAAAACAAAAAACCCGAGAGGGCCAGGATGTTAAATCTCAGTTTAACTGAGAAATATCTTCATGCATTATGACACTTGGCAAATGTAAATCAAACCACCCTCAGGATGTCACAAGCAAAATTTTCAACAGTGATTCTGATGACTGAGGGGCTGCTGAAGAATCTCTCATCAGCAGACCATAAAGAGTGAAGCGCAAGCTATCACTAACGTGCAGATGTTATCAGGATGTGACTTCAGCACAGCTCTGCATCCCGCTGGAGAGACAAAACTGCAGATGTTTAACGCATTATCGTGGAAACTAACTGCAAACTATTCTATTTTAATTATTTAAATTTTACACAAAAGAGATATTCTATGTTTTCTGCTGGAGTGCAAGTTAACAGTTCCTGTAAATAAAAGCAAACAACTTTTTCACCCAGCTAATTAAAGCTGTTAATATTTCTGAGCAGGCTGATAGATAAATGTTTCCATTTCAAATTACTCTTTCAAACAAACAAACAAACAAACAAAAAGGAAAGCCCAGACATCCTGTGCTCCAAAGAATGAAATAAACATCATTATTCTGCCTTAACAGAGAGCTAACAAGGAACCGGAGCACATCCAAGCCAACGGAGGCAATATTTTCACAGCATAGATCAGGAAGGGAAACAAAACAGAAAGGCAAAGTGACAAAACGAGTTTCGAAGATAAAGTTAAGTCTAGTAATTTTAAATCAACACGTGTCCTGAAGTACAAAACACAGTCAGAAACCAGTTGTACAAACTTTAGCCCTTTGTGAGTGATTTTTATCTACTGAGCGTGGTTTCTTCAGGTGGCTCTTTCTACAGTTTTCACTCAGAAGTTTCAGAGGGAGGCAAGGAAAATTGTTGTGGAAGGGTTCTGAGCAAAAGGCGAAATTATGAAGCAGAAAGTTTTAAACAACAAATATGATTAAAAAAAATAAAAGACAACTTTTCACTTGCCACATTTTAAAAGACTGTCAGTAAAGGCTTTTAAATGATGTTCATGAATGCAAGGATCACGCCTTGTGTGAGTAGGATGAATATGATAAATAAATTAAACAAAACTAAGTATTAAAATTGATTATTAAAATGAAACAAAACAGTAAAACCGAAACGGTAAGGTAAAACAAAATACCTTCGGTGCTACTCCCCTCGCCAAACGGTATGATTGCCTTCAATATTCAATCAATTGTTTTGTTCTGCTCGGAGTGCGAGTTGTGGCTGAAATAGGTCAGTTTACTAGTGCCCTCTTCTGCTTTACACTGGTCTCTGCTGCCCTCCTCTAACCCCTGCTCTCCCTCCAGCAGTTTCTGTTCTTTCACTCACTGATCCAGCAGGACCTTGGCCCCCTCAGGTCCCTCATGTCAAACAAGCAGGCATCTACTACATTACACGGCCTGAAGGTGACTGCGCAGGGAGAGGGAGAGCGAGCGAGGGAGAAAGAAAGTCCTTGGAAAAAGCAGGATAGCATCCCTGAGCAAAAATACATCAATCACACCAGTCCAGCTATCTCAATTAACCCTTAGTTAAGCTTAGACCTCCTGGAGAAACTGAAAAGAGTTTGAGGGAATAAGAGATGCTATCTGCCACAAGGATTACCACTATACATGTGGATCAAAGACAATTCCACATTTTACCCTAGTGATTAGGTGTAATTAAATAAAGTAAGTCTGTTTAAACTTCATTAGCAGCAAGACGTTTGCCACAGCAGAGTGGGCACAAATCATCCATTCTTAATTAAAAGATAATCCACAGGATGACCATAATCTTCTTCTAAAAATACACCATTTCCCCCTGAAAGATTTCTTCATCAAATAAGGATAAATAACAGTTTCTCTGTGTTTAAGCTACGAAGGAATGGATGCTCCTTCCCGTTTGCTTGAGTGAGTGCTGAATGTGCCTGATAACATCACTTTGGCATGCTATTATCTAAAATGGTAGAATACCTCACTTCAGCAAAGTCTGACATAAATCTTTGAAAACAAAGACATTGCATATGTATGAGCTGAAATAGATATGACAGTGTTGGCACATTAATATTCCTGTCACCGGGGGGGTAGGGTGGGGGGGAATTCAAACTTTTAAGGAGATGATATCAATGAATTGAGGCTGTAGCTGGTGGGAGAGGGCAATGTACTATAGGACAATTATTAATTACATAGAGCTAAACACATTCCACGGTTGTATAATATTGTCCAAATGTAGATCGTAGTGCAGGATTCCAAGAGCAATTAAGAGGGACAAAAATCAAGACCCCTCTGAGCCCTGCTTGAGTTTAGGAGGATCAGTCATATTCAACAGCAAAAGGACATCTCACTTTCTCCTGCTACAGCCATGGTGGTGTTGCATGGACAACATATGCTTTCAATTATCCCATAACAGCCCTCATTAACAGAAACTGCAGTGCCTAGCTGAACAGTTCTCTGCCTAGTTGCATGCGGTCTGAAAATGATCGTAATGTAGCACGATACGGGGATATTTCGTTGGAGTTTTTATCGCTTGATGTGAAAAACATCCACTTCACCCTGAGGTGAGAGGTGGTAGAGCATGCAGAAGTAGATGTTAAAAAGAAAAGCAGCACATTATCTTCTCCTCAGCAAAAACAAAGCTGGAATACTCCTATTCCACTCTAAAGATCAAGAAAAAGAAAGTGAAATACCTCTTTATTTATGTGTATTTTTGTGTTTGTTTTTGGCTTGTATATACAATGCATCCTTAGCTCTGATCCTCTTGATGTGTGGACAAAGGGCAGGAATTAGAGATCACAGACATGAAAATTTGCCTGCAAGATCTGTGGGGCAGAGTCCATTTTGGCCAGTGAGGTAACTTGCACATCTTTTGATCTATGAAAGTAAATGAGGAAGATGAGAACCAATTAATCAGCAGAAAAGAAATCATGCTAGAATCAAACCCAGGATCAAAACTCATGCATGAATCTGAATATAGCTTTGCAAATAGCTCTTTCCATTTTTCATTTTAATAAACACTTGCAGGCAGTGACCACACAGCCTGCACTAGTCCGGTGGCACTCTGACCTTCAGGTTTAGGATGGAATGGCTACTTTAAAGCTTTTCCATGTGCAGCTTTTGACATTGCTTTTTAAAAATTAATTATTTTTTAATTTTATCTTTTTATTTTTCTCTCTAGCTATTTCTCATTCTTTCCTCTTTTCCTTTCTCTCTTTACCTCCATGCATTTTTTTGCACTTATGGCAGGCTGGTCTGAGCCCTGACACCTGACATTCAATAACCTCTCAGCAGTCATGGACAAAAGCCTAAGAAAATTCCTCTTTCACAAACAGGCATGAAACTAGTTCCAGATAAAGGCATCTCAAACACACTTGATGACAAGTCAGCTCTTTTAGGCTATTACAAGAGAGCACTGCTCACCTCCAAATATTTTTAGACTTTACTAATAAAATCCTGCAGAGGTGCTTAGGTCAGTGCTTTCAAAACAACTAGAAATATATCTGTGCTTTGGTTTTGATTTAACTCTTTTATTACACTAATGCTATCTGTCATTTCCTGCGTGTGTCAGCATTGCTTCTGAATGGCAAAAACGTCACGGATACACCATGCAAAAAAAGAAAGAATCTTGTACCCTGCTATGATAAGCAACACTGCTTTGAAAAGGAAAGGAAAAAAAAATATTACACATTGATAGATTATCTGGCAACTGCAAGGTATTGTATTTGTTATGGTCTTACACCAAAGCAGTGGCAGTGGAAGCAGTACTGCTCACACAGCTCCCACCCACCCCTCCAGTTAGTGTCTGCTTCTTTTGCAGTTCTAGAAATCTGATTTTGAAATAAAAGTAAATAAAACCTTTGAGACATGGGCAGGCTGGAAAGCTGTGAGAGGGAAACCACATGAAGGTAAGTAACTTACCCAATGAGGGTAAGTGTAGGATTCTGTGCCTGGGGAGGAAAAAAACCCCTGTAACAGTATGGGTGAGGGCTTGACCTGCTGGAAAGTAGCTCTGCAGAGAAGGACCTTGGAGTGCTAATGGATAACAAGTTCACCATGAGCCAACAAGGTCATGTGGCCAAGAAGGCTAGAGGTGTCCTAGATATGAAGAAGAGTGTGGCCAGCAGGTCAAATGAGCTTCTTCTCTCCTTCTACTCTTCCCTAGTGAGGCTGCATCTGGAGTACTGGGTCCAGTCTGCGTTCCTCAGTTCAAGGGAAGGGAACTACTAGAGAGAGTTTTACAGAGATTGTGAAGCTGATGAGGGGCTTGGAGCATCTTTGTGAGAGGGAAAGTCTGAGAGACCTTGGACTGTTTAGCCAAAAGCAGCCCGAAAGGGATCTCTGGCAAGAGCTAAAGGGCATGTGGGGGGCAAGAGGATGGGGCCAAACTCTTCTCAGTGATGCCCAGTGGCTAGACAAGGTGAATGGGCACAAACTGGAACCTGTGAGGTTCCATATGAAGATGAAGAGAAAATTCTTTGGTGTGAGGGTGCTGGGGCCCCAAAGCAGGCGGTCTGGAGAGGTTGTGGAGTCTTCTTAATCTGAAGAGATTCCAAACCCACTTGGACATTGTGATCTTGGCCAGCCTACTCTGGGAGACTTTGCTTTTGCAAGAAAGATAGACTAGATGATCTCCAGAGGTCACTTTCAACTCATACTACTCTCTGATTCTGTGATTCTGTACTATTTGACATTTTGTAGTGACTTCTGTGGATTAGGTGATGCCACTTTATCTGAAGTAACAATTTATGTCCCCAAGCAATGAGGAATTTAAGTACAGGCATAACTTTAAACACATGTGTAGACCCATCAAAGTCCATGGGATGCCTTCTTGGGCTTATCATCATGTGCTTCCATGTACACCTTGCTGAATCAGAGCTTTCTGTATAAATCCATATGAGGAGAAGTGTCACACTTGAAGACACTATAAAGTGTCTTGAGTGTAAGATAATTTTCCTGATTACTTTAGTCCTCTCTCATAGGAGTTGCAACAATAATAAAATCTAGTAAGACTGCAAGCACTATTCATAAAACCCAAAATATTTTAAAACAGAATAGCTGAAAGCCACTATAGTTTACTATTACAAAAAGACAGACCAGGGAAAAAAAAAAAAAAAAAAGGTTTGCCCCACAAAAAGGTATTTTTGACCAAAATTCAAACTATTGTTTATGAAAGAATTTGTTCTTTCCTAAGTAGGCAAAACATCCCTGGTATGGAACCATTGATATTCAGTGAATAAAGAAAATGAAGCCACTGAATTCTTTAAAATATAGTCTTTCATGTTAGTTCATTGTAAAAAAAGAATGAACTACAGACTCTTGTCCTTCTTCCCAGTGAATTTTTAGGATAGTCTACATGACTGTAATGGCTGAAATACTTCACAACCTACTGTAGAATGTCTTCATGAAGAAAAACAAAACAACAAAACAAAGCAAAAAACAAAGCAACAAATAAAAGACATTTACTTTCAAAGTTTGACTGCATGGATTTTGTGCTTTTATTCAGGACCAAGGAAAAAAAAGTAGATTATCTTTAAAGAAATAACAGTTATATGTTGAAAAATATCTTTATATAGCATTTTATAATTCTAGACGCAGAATAAATATTATTTATGTAGTGCAAAAAATTATGTGAGCAACATATAATCAGATTAAAAAGAGAAATTCAATCTATATATATATGGCTTTCAATACAGTGTGAAGATTCTGCAAATCCTCTGATTAAAACAAATTAATGAAGCAGGCTTGTAAATTGAGCTGCAGATGAGGTTGCATCTATTTTCTTTACAGACATTACTTCTGAAGATTAGCACCTATAGAAATGACATCCACATACCCTGTTTAAACAGCTGCTGTGACTAGTACAAACCTTCAGTGCCTCTGTATGCTTTGGATTTCATTCTGACAAGTAAATCATATCTTTCCCCCTTTTGATTTATGAGACTATTTATTATGATTTTTTCCCCTTTCTTTTTCTTAAGGAATAGAGATTAAATATGAAAGGTCACAAATTGCAGAAACTACCATGCCTGGACCTCCCCTCCTCCATATTTCTGTCTGCAAAGCATCCCATTGTTCCTATTTTAAAGCACATCTTAAGATATATTACTTCCAAGCAGTATAAAATTACTGCAAACACTATATTCTGTTTTGATTTTCATAAACTTATGTGCCTGTATTGTTTATTTTAATTGATCATTAAGGCCTAAATCTTACTGAGTAAATAAATCTGCTGGTCTTCTGCAGAATATCAACTGGATTTCACATATGTGAAGAACATCATCTGTGCCAATCACATTACAAAACCAGGCGAGATATTGGAACAATTTTCTGAATCAGATATTCTTATACAAATTAAAACAATATGAATATGCTTTTGTGCATTTTGCTAGATTATGGATCCATCTTGTAAATAGATGAATAATCCTAAATGCTTGGAAGAGCATATATGTATGCAGGGGAGACAAAAGGAGAGATAAATACAGATATATGCATTTAATTCCATATGACAGCAAGAAATTAAACATAATAAAGGTAACATTCAAACACAACATCTTTTGGAAAATATCTCCTTTTATCTTATTGATGGACTCCTTAAATTTGTGGATTTTTATTAGAACCAGTGAAAGAAACACTAAATGTATTCACCTGAATAGAGTAACATATGTCTGTGCTTCAAGAGAGTTTAAAAAAAAAAAAAAAAAGTCCTGTCTGGCTTAAAATAGTCTTGAAAGATGACTTGCCTGGATCAACTGTTTCTGACAATCTTAAATTCTGATTTGCAATGCAATTTTTTTTCCCCAAAGTTGTTATACTGCAATGTCTTCTTGCTCCTAGGAGACAGTTCAGAGTGCCTCAGCTGCCACCAAAGTTGCAATGATTCTTTATAGTAAGAAGTAATACTGCATATATAAAAATGTAATATATAATGTAGAGTCATAAGTGAGTATCACAGCATAGGAGTTCTTCATTTTAGCATTTGGTTGGTGTTTATCAGCTTACTATCTGCAGACAGATTGTTTTCAGTTCAGCTAGGATGATTAGTGTCTTTTGCTGACTTAAGTCAATTCCAGTTCCTGTACAGCATCAATAGCAAGAGGGATTCAGGCAGCTTCTTTGTGCTTCCAATCCTATTTATTTACCCTTCCAAGATCTTCAATAACAGTTGTTCTTCTGTTCCAGTAGTCTGCAACAAGGTTAGAGAAAGTGAAAATCAGGGATTTTCCTGAAAATTAAGAATTTATGCAACTTCAGATAAACTCCTGCAGCTACCTTACTGCAGTAGTGAGGATCCAGGAACATGCACAGGAGAGACTAATAGGAAATGGTGACTTCTTGTATCACACAAACTCACAGACATTTTGTAGGAAATCACTTAGTCTAGGGAAGTGTATCTCCCTGCCTGCAACTTACAGTATCATGGAATCATTAAGATTGGAAAAGATGTCTGAGAGCAAGTGCAATCTTCTACCCAACATCTCCATGTCCAGTAGACAGTGTCACAAAGTGCCACACCTACTTGAACTTTTGAGTACCATCAAGGATGGTGATTTCACCACCTCTCTGCGCAGCCTGCTCCAATGTCTCACTTCTCTTTCAGCAAAGAAATGGTCCCTAATATCCAACCTAAATTTGCAGCTTGGTGCCATTACCTCCTGTCTTGTTGTTAGTTACCTGGGAGAAGGAACCAACACCAGCCTCACTCCAACTTCCTTTCAGGTAGGTTTAGAGAGCAAAAAGGTCTCCTCTCAGTATCCTCTTCTTCAGGCAAAAAACTTTGTCCTTTATAAAGATAAGACAAGGAACTAAAATTCGTGATTCTGTTGGAGACCGAGACAACATAGATTCAACTCTTACTGGGCATTTGATCCTCCTTCCATTCAATTAAGGATTTCAGTTTGCCTTGTCCAGGACAAGACTTTCTGTTCAGCCTTTCTGATGACATCTTTACATCACAGATATTAGCCCCACACTCACTCAGAGATCACAGAATCTCAGCATGGTGGGTATTAGAAAGGACCTCTGGAGGTCACCTACCACAAACCCCTGCTAAAGCAGGGCCACCCACAGCAGCCTGCCCAGGATCGCAGTGTCCAGTTGGGTTCGGAATCTCTCCAGAGAAGGAAACTTCACAGCCTCTCTGGGAAGCCTGCTCCAGGGCTCTAGCACCCTTAGAGCAAAGAATTTGCTCCTTCTGTTCAGACGCTACCTCCCAGGTTCCAGTTTGTGTCTGTTACTCCTTGTCCAGTCACTAGGCACCACTGAATAGAGTTTGTCTTTATCTTGACACTGATTCTTTAGATGTTTAGGTTATCCAGCTGATGAATATCTATCTGATCTCTCAACAATCACTGTAAGGTGGTGTTCATCTTTGACAATTACAGCTTCTATAAGATTTAAATAAGAACAGGAGAGCATAAAAACTTGATTTTCCCAAATACGTTATATTCCTTTAAGTTACAAACCTTGTCTGCTTTCAGGAAAAATGGGTGTTGGGATCATGCCAAGGTTTAGCACAGATGCTTATCCATGAAGGACAATTCATGTTTCTGTTGACTTCATGTCAACCAGGCTTTAAGTCAGGAGTTACATCAGGCATTATAGAGATCTTGAGATTGCCTATGGCTTAGGGATCGGTTTAGGGGAACAATTATGCTGCCAGATATACAATTCAATAATTCAAAGATGATGTAGTTCAGGATGATCATATAGTCTCTTACAAAGTGTTCAGCATGAAAACCTTTTCAGAGAAGGCATTGATTTTCTTTGTCCAATGTCAGTCATGAGATATGGAAGATGAGAAGATGGATCCAGATGAGATAGGTGACCACCCCTTGTGCGCCCCAGGATGTCTTCAGACTTCATTGTATGAATGCTCTTGCTTGCAGTATGCACACAAGTTATGCTGACATCCTATCCCAACATACTGTATTCCTGCTGGTGGTGATCATGAGCTTCAGTGTACTGAGCTAGCTGAACTATCCACAGCAGCATCCCTGGTTTGTGAGTGCTGCTGGGTAGCATGCACTTCTGGGTGCAGCCCCAGGAGTGTTCCAGTGTCATACTGGACCAGACACCAAACATCTAGACTACAGAAGGTCATCGAGACCAAGTAGAGTGACAAGGCATGAAGAACACTGTTTCTTCTTCTTGGCAGCCTGCTACAGGCCATATGAAGGGTAAAAAACACACAGTCAAGGGCTAAACATGCATCCTATTGTTGGAAAGGAGCCTGTAAAAGCAAGAAGCAAGGGGCCTGATATGAACTCCAGAAGTCAGGAAGGGCAATGAGACCTAACAGACCACATCGAGATAGAAGTAAAAGTCATGTCCCAAGGGCTCACTGTGCTGAAGACATCTTGACCCTTGGAAGTCAGCAAAAACTTTATAGTAATTCAGTAAGAAAACTGAAGCAACAATGACGGAAGCTGGAGGCAAGACTGCAGCTTGGAGGAGGGAAGATGCTGGAGAAATTAATCTGTGTCTGCATGGCTGGGATGTAGCCTGCAGATGCTTTTCTTAATGGAGAATTGTGTTGGATTTTGTCTGTCTGTTTGTTTATTTTCTTTATTTTCTTTTTCATTATTAATCAAGGATGTCACTGAGCTTAAGATGAAGAAGATAGATTCTATTTCTGGTTATATTCATAGATTTATATTCAAATATATATGTGTGTGTATGTACATATACAGATTAACAATACATGAAGATGAGGTGATGTAGTCTTTGTAATTATTAGTTACAGAATAACTTTACAAATTATATTATTAAAAACACAGAACCATCAGTTGCATCCTTCAAGCATTCAGTTTATCTCTCCCCAAACCATGAGTTTTCAGAGGTATGATAAGAAGTGTGGGGCTCAGAAAGGAATTTGAGGGAGGATGGTTTTGCAGTGCTATCAGATAGGGGAAGACACTTTGTGTAAAGAGGTGGTTATGGCATAAAGATGTTTGACTGGAGGAGTGTAAGATGAAACACTCAGAGGTGACACTAGATAGGGAAAAAAAAGGACAAAGACATGTCAGCCTTGACAAGAGGGTTGGATACGGATCTCACGGAAAAGAGTTTGGCAGTGAAGGAAGCTATGCAGAGCACAGGTGGTAATGGGGATGGGAATCTGCATTCTACCATATTTGCCTGTCTTTGAAACATCTCAATTACTTACAACAAAATAGGTGAATTTTCCATTCCTAACATTTTCAACTTCTTTCTCATTACAGTAAGTAAACAACATTAAATGGCAGATCCTACAGCTCACAGAGTAGGGTACAGCGCTGAGCTGTCTTTAGGAAAATACAGTACAAGTGTATTAACCAGCACATACCTCTAACAATGTCTAGAATTTTTTTCTGTCATGCAGCTCTCAAAGTTATAAAGTATATTACCAGGTTCCATCCAACAATAAAGGCTGCAAAAGTTTTTGGTTTTTTTTTTTCTTTTTTTTTTTTTCCTTATTCCCTCCAATACCGAGCTTTTAGTCTAATTGCTTATTTGCAGTCTCAGCAAGCCAGAGAGAAGAATTTTATCCTCTTTGGCTTGTTTCTGAATACTAACTAGCCAGCCCAGTCAAGGCTCTCTAAAGAGTGAAACTGCATGAGAGACACACTGCATTTGACACAGTCAGGAGGCAAAAGAAAGAGCAAAACAAAAGTCTATTCAGGGCTGAATCCTCTGATATACTCACCCAACCCCCACGTCCTTTAAAAATAAAGAGAAAGGGGGGAAAACTCATGAATCCATGGCTGAATGCCTGAGGTTGTCAGAATAAAGGACAATGAGTGACAGCTGACTGTCAGCACAAGTTCTCAGAGTCTGAGTTATCAGTTTTCTGGCATTGTTCAAACAGGGGGTTAAAAAAAAAAAAGTGAGAGGAAAAAAAACCCTGTGTGTGCTTAACGAGGGAATATCGCAGGAGAGCTTTGTGAGGGGCTGTGTGCTCAGACTGAGGAAGTTTGAGCTCCACATGGATTTTCCCCCCTTACAAGTATATTGCTCTGTGAAATCTTCCCAGATGAACTCATTAAAAAAAAAACAAACCCAAACTTTTCTAAGCATGCTGGTGTTAAATGATGCTGTAAGACAACAGGGGTCAGAATACTACTTTCCTGTAAGGAAATCAGGCCAGGAGTACCTAAAGCTGAGACAATTCATACGTTCAGGATCCTTGTTATTCTACCTGTTGGTAATTTAGGAAAAAACACACCCGTGAAGGCCAATTTTCAAACTCTTCTTGTATGTTCGACTTGTTTAGGATCTCCCTGCAAGCTTTTTGCCTTTTTTTTTTTTTTCCCCCTGCAGATTTGCCTACACTTTCATCTTTGCTGACTGCCTTAATCCTCCAGCCTTTGCTGTTCCAATGTGCGATCAGCTTGTTTTTAAGTCACATCTACCCACATTTGTTAGTGCTGAAACATTACTTTAGGCTTTTACATCTCCATAAATCCATACAAATGATGCACAGGTTTTCCTGAGAAAGGTTGAAAAAGCTAAAGCAGAGAAGATTTTAAGGTTATTTAAATAATGCATTTTAAGTTGTCAGATATTTAACTGCATGGTTTATGTACTAAAAAGAACTACCTGAGCAGAGCGACAGCTCATGACAGAGAGACCCTGGAATGACAGGGTTTTTAGTAATTAAAATAGATCTGGCCTGTGCTCAAAGCATTAGCTCACTTAAGCCTGTTGACCATCTGTACTAGAGAGACATTGATTTTATTCTCAGCTCCATGGGTTTGTCAGGGTCCATAACAACTACAAATAGGACCAAGTGTCTAGGTCTTGCCCCACTAGGCATGAGGGCTGCTCTGGAGTGTGGTTATCCCTGAGAGAGAGGACGTGACCAAAAAGTGGGCAGTGAAGGGGACTGAAGTGCTGATCTGTATCACTCCACACAGAATTAGCAGAACATCATTATGGGAGAGCTCAAACTGCTGTTACCACCCCAGCAGGTGTTACTGCACTTTATGAATCTTTAGAGAGAGATGAAGGAAGAAGGGAGGGAAAGTGAAATGCCACTACAAAAACAGGAGGAAGTTAATTTGCAGGCTGCTTCTTCTTCTGTCTCTCTCTCTCTCTCTTTTTTTTTTTTTTTTTTTTTTTTTTTTTTTTTTTTTTAATAACCCAGCTAAAAGGGAGGGAATTTCTGTAGCTGACAGAGATGATATTTAGAAGCTCCAGACTTTGCATAAACCCAGTAAATTAAACACCTGCAAACAGAGGATGTTTGTAGATAAGGTTTTAAAGAAAGTATCTGTTGCTGTAATTTATCTGTACTCTGGAAAAATGAAAGGCTGTATTTTCAGGGTAAGGAACAAAAATTGTGCAAACCCTTTGCTGCTGTGTTCCACAGAGCATGGCCCTGTCACTGAACTCTGCAGTTTTGTACAGTGTCTCTTCCGATGTCACCATTACTGATTCATGAATCCTAACCGTATAAATGTATAAATGCTACTTGACTATGAAGAATCCCATATTAAAAAAAAAACAAAAACAAAAAAACAAAACCAATCAACAACTACAAAAATTAATCTTATTTATAAAGGAAGTGCCTAATATTTCTGAATAGGTGCAATGATTTACAAAGATCTTTTGAGGGCTTTTATGGTGTGGAAGGGATGGAGGAGGAGCTTTCCTATCTTGTAATGTTGCACAAATTGCTTATGGACAGGTTCTGACAGCCCAGGAGGTCTAATAAGTCATAAGATGTATTCCCTAGATGTCATCTTAAAGGCTCCACAGGGCTCTGAGCAACCTAGTCTAGTTGAGAATGTCCCTGCTGACTGTGGTGAAGGGTGGGGGTTGGACTAGACGACCTTTGGAGGTCTCTTCCAGCCCAGACTGTTCTATGATTCTGTGAAACTTATTTTTTAACTTTAAGAAGTTGCAGTTCTCATTAAGAGATGTGGTACTTTTCCTGGCTTTTTAATAACAATATGGTAATTTCTAAGGTAAGAGCTGTTGCTGTAGCTTTCCATTTTCAGCAGTTATCTTCTCTTTGTAACTGATCTTGAAAAAAAAAAAAAAAAGAAAAGGAATGTATGCTGAAGGTAGAAACCACCATGGATTGCAGGGGAAAGAAATAGATGAGATAGACAAAAAACCCATAAATGTTAGATGGGTTCAACCCTTTGTGAATGTCCACATGGAAAGAAATAAAATTAATAACCCTGTGACAAGTCCTGTGAAAGAAAAAAGAAGCTCTGCCATTTCTACTCTAGTCTTGGCATTCACAGGATGCCAAATTATTCAGTATTTTGCTACATTACTAACCCTTCCAGCCTAAGTATGCAGCTTGGTTACCTAAATTAGCTGCCCAGAATCCCCTTTCTCCCTCTCCAGTCATTAGACAGGCTTTCCCAATAGCTAAGCTAACTAATTTAATTTTAAACGGCCTTCTGCAAGACACTCTCTCCCTTTTTGCTGAAGAATTGAATTTAACAATATCCAGTAGTAGACTGAATGTCCTCCTTGTATTCAGGGCTAAATGGGATGGTGTGAAATGATGATGAATGAAATGATAAAATGGGAAAAAGAAAAAAGAGGTATTTAAGGTTATTTGTTCTCCCCAAATTTTTGGTCAAGGGAACCTGGGACTGATGTTGCTGCTGGTGTTTCCAATAGAGTGAAGAGCCTGGAGTCTTCTCCTCAATAAAGACTTTGTTCAACTACCGAAAAGATGAAGCGATCTTCCTAAAATCCCCTTGAAGGCACAAGGCTTTGGTAAACCTCTGTGAGAGCATGCACATCCAAAGTAGCAACAACATCCAAGCATGTTCATCATTGCTGTCTCTAACCTCAAGAAGCTTTCTAGATCTCTGAACAGTTATCGAGGAGTTGCAGACATGGCCACCAATCTCTAAAGTAGTGTGGACTTTTAGGCTATAAACCAAAATGAACCAACATTTGACTCCTAGTCCTGATAAACCTGCTGAACTACTGAGCTCTTATTGTAATACTTACAAGGGAGATGAAGATTGTAGACCTTTATGGTGGGGAAGAATTATTATTCTTTTGCAAGGGATTCACTAGGGAGGCAAGCTTTGAGGATGTTCAACTATCTTTGCTTGTTTTCAAATCCTTCTAACTGTGTTTATGCCACCACACATATAGTTTTCAATCATGATAGTCAGAGTATAATATACATTCTTGAAATTCTGCCCCTTTTGCCTGAGTACCCTGATGATAAATGTGGAGTCTCAAGAGATTCCTGGAGAAATGTCTTCACCTATGAAATCTATTCAGTTGTGTGGCTTCGTGTTTCTTTCTGGAGTGATGTTTGGGAAATGAGAATGAAATCACAGATTGTACGCCAATGGGAACACTTCAACAGGCTTGCCTCATACTTCCTAATTTCTGTCTGCACTACTTTCTGGTGCACTGGAAGTATGTTAACAGCTCCAGTAATTGACTATTTCACCACTAGAAGGGAAATGCACCCCGACACTCTGCAAACTGATATAACACATACAGGCGAAATTCAAAATATTAACCAAAGAGTTAGAAAACAGGCAGATCTTCAGGGCTTTTCTCTGTCTTTACTATGAGGATGGTGGAGCACTGGAACAGGTTGCCCAGGGAGGTGGTTGAGGGTCCTTCCCTGAAGACATTCAAGGTGAGGCTTGACGGGGCCCTGAGTGACCTGGTCTAGTGGGGGTACCCCTGGTGACTGCAGGGGAGCTGGACTAGATGACCTCTAGAGATCCCTTCTAGCCTGGACCATTCTATGATTCTACAATTCTGGAGAGAATGTCTGAGAAAAACCTCTGGATATAAGTAGGTTTCTTTCCTTTGCCTTTTCCCTGGGACTATGGTTGGCAGTCAAGATTTATTTCCTGTTTTGGAGGAGCTTCCTGATTGCTGGAGGTATATTCATCATCCACGTCAAACCATTTTCCTGAAGACTTACTAATAACCTTCAGAACAGGATTAGAGATTCCCAAGCTACAAGAAGCTTTAACTTACTTCTGCTGAGGAGAGTATTTTACAAGTTATACTTAATCTCTGGGGACTGTAAAAAATACCTAGTCAATCTTTGAAACATCTCTTTCCAGGATATATGGAGGATGTGTACACAGTCTTACATCTCTAAGACTAGGCTGGTCTCTCTTCTCCATAAATACTCATCTTCCCAAGAGAAAGGTGCAGACACCTCGATGCACAAAAATAATCAGTGGGAGCTAGACTCATAATACGTAGGTCCTATTAATAATTATATCATATGTCATCTCCTACGTCCTAGAATACATGCTATTGAATTCCCTGACTGCTTCTCAACATTCAGTAGGTCAAGCCCATGCTTGTATATAAGTGGGATGACCAAAGCAAAACCAAAGGTCAAAGCAATAAAAGACCTTTGGACATCTGGGTGTCAAAGGAAGCAAGCTATTTCTAGGCATGGAATTGACATAGATCTTCTTTTGGACTCTCAAGTCATGTAGAATTTCCTCTTTTTCATGGACCACTACTGGAGGAGAAAAGTGTCCATGTATCTCACAAGCAATTCGAGACCTCGCAGGATCACATTCTCAGCATAAGAAAGTGGTCTTGATAGAAGTGTAAGCTCCATGAGCATGAACAGGTTCCAGAAAAGGGTATAGACAAACATAACTGGAACTGGGAAATATGCAGCACTGCAGAAGTAATCTGAAAAAAAAAAAAAAAAAAAAAAAAGGAGCTTCAATTTGGTAGGTTGGTGTGAAAATGACATTTTGGGAGGTTAGAATCATAGAATCATA
>WBNM01026471.1:8438-23377 GCA_013399055.1 Ramphastos sulfuratus
TACAAGAAAGCTGGGGAGGGACTTCTTAGGATGTCAGGTAGTGATAGGACTGGGGGGAATGGAACAGAGCTAGAAATGGGTAGATTCAAACTGGATGTTAGGAGAAAGTTCTTCACCATGAGGGTGGTTGGGCACTGGAACAGGTTGCCCAGGGAGGTGATGGAAGCCTCATCCCTGGAGGTGTTTAAGGCCAGACTGGATGTGGCTGTAGACAGCCTGATCTAGTGTGAGGTGTCCCTGCCCATGGCAGAAGGGTTGAACTAGATGATCCCAGTGGTCCCTTCCAACCCTGACTGATTATATGATCCTATGATTCTAATAAGACCTAAGTAAGTCTGTTAACATTCAATAGCAAATTATTCATTGAGGAGAGTCAAAACTTGACAAAACTATTTCCTATTGGTCATTAAGAATTAAATTCCCTGAACAAAGCACATTTGTTACATGCTGTAATAAATACCTGGTGCAAAAGGTGAGGGTTTAACCTAATGAGAACTGCACAGTTAAAAGTAACCTGCAAGGAAAGTCCTGCACTGGGACATGCACTCAAGGACTTTGAGGGTTCTTTTCCTCTCTTCTCTTTGACCTAATACAGGCTAATATTGGATAGTTTGCCACCATTCTCTCCCATTATAGACCTCTATATAAACCAAACATGAGTTGAAAGCAACATTTGCCTCTTCTGCCCAGCTGAGCACTCAGAAAGCTTGCGTGGTAGTAGTGAGAAACACTTCTCATGGATATATTAAGTGCTACCATCTGTCTGTATTGTTTTGAAATGCATTTTTGGGCCAAAGCCTGTCCTTATGAACATCCAGTTTGACATGAAAGTCTCAGCAGTTCCCTGAGTGTGAATAAGGCAGCAAAACTGACCCCTTTCATGGCTCCCAATCATGCCCTTTAATTTAGCTGCAGTAACTTTAACTGGATCAGAAGAGCAGCTCCAAAAACTGAGCCCTCGATTATCTTGATGACTTATCTTAATCCACACAAGCATCTGCACTGATCTCAAAGGCTTTTCTCTCCATTGAGCCAGGCAACAGAAACACCTCAAAGTGAGGAAAAAGTGATTTTTTTTTTTTTTAAATTTTTTTTTTGGTTGCTTTTTGTTTTAACGGTGTAGCATTGGTTTTCTCCTGAGGCCTGAGATTGGGGTGGGGAGGAGGGAAAAAAAAAGCCCAAAGGAAATCTGGATAAAGGTTGAAGAGAGACTTGTACATAAGCTGGTGTTGTTCTCTGAGAACAGCAAGATAATTTTGCAATACTATATAAGGTGATATTATTGCTGCCATGCTTCAGACTTTCTGCCTGTGCTAACTTAATACATTTTGAATGAAGTTACTTGGTCAGGATTTACAGCATTTGGCAATTACAATTCCGATCTGTTACAAGCCAAACCTTATTTTTAGTCTTCAATATTGTGTTACCAACATTATAATTAGCAGAGTTAATTTATTTTGAGCTTTTTCTCCTGAAACACCACTTTCTTCTCTATGTGAAGTAGTCTCTGGTTCTTTTTTCGTGCAGCACACCGGAATACTTTTGGCCTCCATGGCCATGAGAGCGCATTGCTGCCTCATGGTGAGCTTGTCCACCAGCACTCCTGGGTCCTTTTCCCTGGAGCTGCTTTCCAGCAGGTCAGCCTCTAACCTTTATTAATGCAGAGAGTTATTCCTCCCCAGATGCAGGACTCAGACAAGCCTGAGCAGCCTCCTTTATGGGCATCAGGCAAACTCCTGGCACACTGTATCTGCAGTTTCAGGTGAGAGCTCATGGTGTGAACAGTGCCACCTGAGCCAGTTTTCATTTGCTTGTTTGTGGTCAGCTTTCTTTGACCAAGCAGTATAAATACACACAGACACACACGCACACACTCATGAGCTTTCTGGAAATAAATACAGAGCTATGTCTTACAATTCACTTGGGAACTGGATCTGGTCCAGAATGTGGCAGCTTGCTTGTTATTAGACATGGTCTCTCTCTCAAGTGCTTGCAGCCAAAGCTCCTGTGCTGGCTGATCTCTGTCTTCAGGGCAGAGTTTATTCATTTTTTTTGTTTCTCTCTCTTTTTTTCTTTCTTTTTTTTTTTTTCTTCCTCCTCTTCTAGTCATAATCTTAGCCATAAATGGAACTAGACTTGCCTCTTGCTTTGAAGGATGCTGCCTCATTTGTCTTCTGGGGCTTTCCAAGCAAGAGTTGCAGCTCAAGCATTCACTCACTCCCTGGTCCTGAAATAGTTTGTGGCTCCGAGCCATCTTTTTTTAAGGTGATGATAGGGATGGGAGCTAGGGGATAGGAACTTGTGCATGGTGGGAATGGGAATATGAGCCTGGGATGTCTGTTTTAGTTGGCAGAGTGTTGTTTTGGACCTGCCTGCTTGTCTACTTGAGCCAAATTTGTTGCTGTCCAAACTACACTGTGAAATGTGCACATCTTGACCAGCAATGGTGCCAAGCTCCTCAGCTTCTGTACGAATCTACAGAGTGCAGGGAGGATTCCCTCATAAAGAGTTACTCAGCGTTACAGAAAGTGGACACTTGGTGACCAAGACGTTCAGCTGCTCCCAGATGACCATGGTTTTTCATAAGTGTGAAATCAAACACTTCTGCTGAAACAAAACCTCAGATTCAGATGAGGTCACTGTATCATACCTGGCTTGAAAGAGGATTTTTTTTTTTTTTAATTTTTTTTTTTTGTCTGGGTATTCTGCAAGAGAATGAGGGAAAGTTCAACAGAGAAGTGCAGCAGATGTTTTCCTTTCTTAGATGCTCAGGGCCTGATTCACAGAATTAAGCAGGTTGAAAAAGACCTTTGAGATCATCAAGTCTAACCTATCACCTAACACCTTCTCCTTAACTAAACCATGGCACTAAGTGCCTCACCCAGTCTCCTTTTAAACACCTCTAGGGATGGTGACTTCACCACCTCCCCAGGCAGCCCATTCCAAAGCCAATCACTCTTGCTATGAAGAACTTCTTCTTAACATTCAGCTTGAACCTGCTCTGGTGCAGCTTGAGGCTGTNCCATTTCATTTCAACCCTAGGTTTCTCTGTAGGTGATACACGCTATAAGGATAACTCACATTCACTGCACTGGCTCTTGGAAGGTGTTGAGCACCTCATGTTGACTGGTAACCATCCCCAGCTAACATCCTGGCTAATGTTATCCTGCCTGTATGAAAAACGCAGCATACAAGAAAGACTCCACTAGGAAAACTGTTCTTAAAGAAATTATTTGGCATTGTGAATGTTAAATAACAATAATTTTCTAGTGTTCTTGAAAATTAGGGGGTAAAGATCACTGGCAGCTACACTGGCAGGAATCCAGCTTTTAGGTCAAGAGAGATTCTCCTCCCCCTCTATTCTGCCCTGGTGAAGCTGCATCTGGAATCTTGTGTCCAGTTCTGGGCCCCTCAGTTCAAGAAGGACGGAGAACTGCTCGAGAGAGTCCAGCACATAGTCACAAAGATGATGAGGGGAACGGAACATCTCTCTTACAAGGAGAGACTGAGGGAGCTGGAGCTTGGAGAGGAGGAGGCTAAGGGGGGACCTTATTCATGTTTGTAACTATGTCAAGGAGAGTGCCAGGAGGCTGGAGCCAGCTCTGCTGGGTGATGCCCCGTGACAGGACAAGGGGCACTGGGTGGAAGCTGAGGCATAGGAAGTTCCATGGAAACATGAGGAATTTTTTTTTCCCCTGTGAGGGTGACAGAACTCTGAAACAGGCTGCCTGGCGTGGGTTGTGGAGTCTCCCCCTCTGGAGATACTCAAAACCTGCTTGGATGTGTTCCAGTGTGACCTGCTGTAGGTGATCCTGCTCTGGCAGGAGGGTTGGACTGGATGAGCTTTCAAGCTCCCTTTCCAGCCCTGGTGTTCTGTGATTCTTCAGAAAAGACCTTCTGGGTTCTGAAAGAGTATTGAGGTTTTCTCTTACTGATTTTGTCACTCTACAGTTAAAACAACAACAGCAACAAACAAACAAAAACCTCAACATATAAACCAGGATTTATTTGAGGAACTCTAGAGTTTGAGTTTTTTGTATGAAGCAGAGGATCTCTCTTCTTCTGGTTCTAATACAGCTTTAATGCTTAAATATTTTGGTGGTACCACGTTTAGTTGTTGAACTGTCACACACTTTTTTGAGGCTTGAGCTACCTGAACTCCCTAATTTAAAAAGCAAAGCAAACCTTTGTGCTTGAGAGCAGGGATATTGAGGCAACTTAGGAATGCAGAATTTCATATTTTTAACTCTGATGGCACTTTATTAATTTAAAACAAAAAAGGCTTTTGTTAATTGATGTTTGCAGGTTGCAGTCAGATTTAATGTTAGGGTTAAACATCTTAGAATTGTTTTGGCTGGAAAGGACCTCTGAGATCATTGAGTCCAGCTGTCAAACTAAGACCACCATGACCATTAAACCACTGCATGTACTATTTCACAACAAGGTGGACAAATTCTCTCTTGGCTGAAAGCCCTCTTGAGTTTGTTTTGGTGAGGGTGGGGAGCAGTACTTGCCACCTTGGTCTGGTTTGAAGCCCAGATGCTGGTCAGCCAGTGCATGCCACCAACAGGAGCTGCATCTGCTTGGACTTGTTGCCTAATCCGGTTCCCACTCTACTACCAGGGGTCAACATGAAGACATTTTGTACAAGAACCAGGAGCAAGTATAGGCTGGCTGAGGAGTGGCTGAAGAGCAGTGGGCAGGAGAAGGCCTTGAGGGGGTCAGTTGGTGACAAACTGCCCAGGAGCCAGCACTGGTCGCTGGCAGCCCAGAGCCAGCTGTGTGCTGGCTGCAGGCAGAGCAGGGAGAACAGCAGCACAGGGAGGGGATTCTGCCCCTCTGCAGAGACCACACCTGCAGCACTGCCTCCAGTGCTGGGGCCCCAAGCACAAGAATGACATGGAACTGCTGGAGGAGGTCCAGCGGAGGCCACGAAGATGATCAGAGGGCTGGAGTACCTCTGCTATGAGGACAGACTGAGAGAGCTGGGGCTGTTCAGCCTGGAAAAGGGAAGGCTCTGGGGAAACCTTGTAGCAGCCTTCTAGTACTTGAAGAGGGTCTTCAAGAAAGCTGAGGAGGGACTTTTTACAAGGGCTTGTAGTGATAGAATGAAAGTGAATGGATTGAAGCTCGAGGAGGACAGTTTTAGACTGGAGGTGAGGAAGAAATTTATGAAAGTGGGGAGACACTGGCACAGGTTGCCCAGAAAGGCTGTGGCTGCCCTCTCCCTGGAGGTGTTCAACGCCAGGCTGGATGAGGTCTTAAGCAACCTAGGCTAGTCAGAGGTGTGCCTGCCCATGGCAGGGGGGGTGGAACTGTGTGATATTTAAGGTCCCTTCCAACTCAAACCATTCTATGATTTTAAATATTTGATTTTAGCCTTTGAGCATATATTGGGAGTTTACAGTTGCTGTGCTTTAGAACATCTGCTTTTTCATAGGAGGGTAGGAATGCTGTAGGGAAGTTAAAGAGGCAAAATGCTAGACTGGGCATTGCATGTTTGTTACAGTGGTGACCAGCTACATAGCATAGAAGGGCCCATCTATAAATATTTCAATATTATTTAATAAATTATGGTGGATTTTACAGCAAAGCTAATAATAACATTAAATGTTTCTGCATTTAACAGGCACACACATTGTTTAAACAATATCTCCCTGTTATATGTTTTTTGCAACAGCTTGTTATGGCTTCATCTGGTAGGCATTTACTATGAATTCACTTCAGTTATTTCTTCAGGAAAGAAAAAAAAACTGGAATGCTTTCTACTTAGATGTGAAGAAATGTTAGCTGCATCTAATAACCATTTAACAAATGTGAGCAGGCATTTATGAAAGAAGTCAACATTTAAAGCTGCATTTACATGCAGGCATAACTCACCAGGAGCAGGGCTTGCTCTTTGCCATCTCTCTCAAAGCCATCTGCAAAAAAATCCCAAACCCTCCATGAAGTGAGTGGTGTTCTTCAGTCCTTTGGACTCTTTAACCTGGAAAAGAGCAAACTGAGAGGGGAGCTTCTCAATGCATGTAAGTATCTATAGGGTGGTGGTCATGAGGATGAGGCTGGGCTCTTTTCAGTGGTGCCCAGTGATAGGATGAGAGGCAATGGGTACAAACTAGAAAACAGGAGGTCTCTTTTGGACTAGATCTTTCGAGATCCTTTCCAACCCCTAAGATTCTGTGATTTTGTGATAAAGAAAAACTTCTTTCCTGTGAGGCTGTCAGGACACTGGACCAGGCTGCCTAGAGAGGCTGTGGAGTTACCTTCTCCAGAGACTTTCAAAACTCATCTGGATGTGTTCCCTGCAAACAGGTGATCCTGGATTGGACTAGATGATCTTCAGACATCCCTCCAAACTTCTACCATGGTGGAATTCTGTGGTTCTGTCATGGCCTGTGGCCTGAGTGCAAGTGTGGCATTGTCAGGCATGCTGAGCTGGCTTCCTGCCATGACCAGATAAAGAATTATCCTCGGCTGTTGGCACCAGGTGGGGTTGGGACTGCAAAGTACTGCATTATGATAAACATATCCTGTGTCAGGACACAGTCAGTGTTTTGATAGGCAACAGCTTTTCCAAATCTTGTACAACAGAGTTATCTTACCTCCCTTCCTGGTGGCCATGGCACTTTGAGGCCTTGTTTAATGGCCACAGTGGTGTTAGCCTGTTGGTCAGACTCAGTGGTCATCACAGGATGTTAGAGGTTGGAAGGGACCTCCACAGATCATCTAGTTCAACCCCCCTGCCAGAGCAGGACCATAGAATCTAGCTCAGGTCACACAGGAACACATCCAGACAGGCTCTAGAGGAGGAGACTCCACAACATCTCTGGGCAGCCTGTGCCAGTGCTCTGGGACCCTTACAGTAAAGAAGTTCTTCCTCATGTTGAGGTGGAATTTCCTATGCTGCAGTTTACATCCATTGCTCCTTGTCCTATCCTAGAGTGCAAATTAAAAGAGTCTGTCCCCTCCCTCTTGACCCCCAGCCCTCAGATATTTATAAACATTGATTAGATCCTCTCCAAGTCTTCTCTTCACCAGACCAAACAGCTCCAGGTCCCTCAGCCTCTCTTCACAGGGCAGTGCTCCAACCCCCTCATCATCTTCATAGCCCTCCCTTGGACTCTTTCCAGCAGATCCCTGTCCCTCCTGAACTGGGGAGTCCAAAACTGAACACAATATTCCAGGTGAGGTCTCAGCGGAGCAGAGCGGGAGGAGAACCTCCCTGAATCTGCTGGCCACACTCCTCTTAATGCCCCCCAGGACCCCATTGCGCTTCTTGACCACCAGGGCACATTACTGTCCCATGGATAACTTGTTGGCCACCAGCACTCCCAGGTCCTTCTCCACAGGGCTGCTTTCCAAGTCTTAGAGGTCTTTTCCAAGTGAAACATTTCTATGCTGCTGTGATTCCTTACCTCCCCTGTTCACTGTGAAGAAGTCAGTTGCTCTTTAAGGAGCAGCATCTTCTGGAAGCATTGCAGGCACTTGGTTTGTAGTAGGCAGCACTTCATGAGAGTCAGGCTGGTGATTGCATAGTACTGGGCTGTCTTCAGCAACCATTTATTTCAAAGGAATTGGAGGGCAGGGTTCAGACTGCTGTTGCCAGCAGGTAAGGAGGCTTCATTGAATAGCACTTTAGAAATAAATAAATCTGATGCCATTGAATAGGTCTGTGTGTGATGCTGTCTGGGAGCTTTGCTTCCTGGTTTTTCTCTCAAGGCAGAGGCTTATGCTGGATACCCATTCTTAAATCCAGGCAAAGTCACTAATGCCATAAGAAAAGAGGTAAAAAAAGCTGTCTGAATATTTAGAGCTTAATTGCAGGTTATTTTTGATTCTTTCCATTGGGAATCTGAGACTACAAAATACTGTGGCAAGGGAGGTTGAGGCTGGATATTAGGAAAAATTTCTTTGTTGAAAGAGTGGTCAGGTATTGGAACAGGCTGCCCAGGGGAGGGCATCCCTGGATGTATTCAGAAACTTGTGGACTTGGCACTTCAAGGCATAGTTTAATGGCCATGGTGGTCTTAGGTTGAAGGTTGAACTCAATGATCTTAGAGGTGTTTTCTGGCTGAAACCATTCTATGACATTTTGATATGACAATTAAATAGGAGAGACCAGATGGTGAGTCCCAGAATACTGCAGACAGGAATTCCTCCTGCTTGTGATCCCACTGTGATTGGTGAGAGATGCTTTTCCATTTGGGTGGAGCTATCACTCCCTGAGTCTTCAGCAACACCTGGAACATCTGTATCCTCATCCAGCCATTGCTAATTATGCCCTTGATAAGGATAAGGTGTGAGCTGACCACTGTATGATTGACAGATTCCACTTAGGGGAGGAGAAGGGAATCAGGCACAGAGAAAGATAGGTTGGGAAAAAACCTAAACCAGCTTGAAAGGAAATAACAATAAAATAAAATAGATACAAGCAGATACAAACTCCCTATCAAACCCAGCTCCCTGGTGGCAATTACATCACTGTCACCACTGATGCTGTGGGCAGGCACTGGAGAAGTCCCAGACTGGGCTCAGTGGCGGATGGGAACTGGATTCAGGAATGTATGAACTGGGGTTGATGACAGAAGAAAAGACAAAGTCCTCCTCAGATACTGGCTTAACCCTGGTGATCCCCCAGTGTTAGAGTGAAAATGGTGTGTATGGAATGGAATCCCTTGCTGGTTAGTTTAGGGTCACCTCTGCCCCACCAGAGATGCTAAACAGGCAATAAGCTTTCCATGGCCAGGTGCTAAGCAGGACAAGGGAGGTGATTCTCGCCCTTTATTNAGGAAACCTGTGGCCAGTAAGAAGATGACAGGAGAAGGAGCATTGGGGGTTTGTGTCATTTTTTTTTCCCCCCCCCACCCTAAATATTTCCACAGTTTGAACACTATTAACTAGAGTTTGGTGACTTGGAGGCACCAAGACACCAAACAGTTAAGGCAAAGGATTTTGAAGCCTGGGTAACTGATACTGCCCTTGGAAAGCTGCTGGATACAAGGCTCTGTGTTTAAGTGCCTGAATATGGATGATGGTTCCTTGCTTCAGGCAATTGGGTTTGCAAATGATAGTGTTGAGTATTTGCCAGGAACAGGATTTGGATCCCCTGACTTTGTGGTTTAACTCCTAGGCAGCATTTCTTGTTGGTACACTCTGCAGCGTACTTGTCCGAAGGGAAGCACAAACGTGCTGCTTCCAGAGGGAAAATGATTTTTAGTGATGAGTCAGGAAATGTGCAATTTGGGGTTCTTGTTTTGAGGGTTCTTTGCTGTTGGAGGAGGAGTGTTTTGTTTTCTCAGTTCATCCATTTCTTGGTTGAAGCCCTTTGGAAGAGAGCCTTTGCTGAGTGGATGACCTTGAGGTTTCTGAACCAAAGAGCGTAACTGCCCAGCCTGGATTAAGGCCTCTGCATTCAGAAAGGCATTTTCTGCTCTCCATAGGAACAGGTTAGCATCTTGTTACCCCAAAACAAAGTACCCATGCCAGCAGGCATACTCTGCCTCTGAACTTGCAAGGAAAAGGAGAGAAGAACTATGGAAAGACAGGAAAGGATTCCTCATGTCTTTCCCTCCCTTTTCACCTCCTAACTTGTAGCACAATTTGAGGAGATGAAGAAAGCAAATACATTGGACTTCTGGAAAATGTCTTTTGTGCCTAGAGTAGGCAGAAGCCTGGCAGGGATGCTCCTGCAAAGGTTTTATCTACCTGTGAGAGCTGTGTGAGTCTGGAGTGTATTCAGGACAGACTTACCATGAGAGAACTTAGTTGTGAGGAAGGGCCCAGAGAATGTGCAGGAGGTGAGAGTCCTCTGCAATGTTAAAAGTTAGCCAAAACCTGAAACCAGCCAAGTGGGTATGTGGGGGACCAGAAACATGCTTGGTATGTGCAGTTCTTCCTCAGTGCATGTGGTTGTGAGAACTTCTCCATTCGGTGGTTGTTGGTTGATTTTTCTTTTTGTTTTTTTTCCTTTTCAGACAAATTGTTTCCCCCCCCTCACTTCATTCTGTGGAACAGCTGAACTGTTTTAACTGAAACTTTCCCAAATAATTCAGCCCAAGACAGACAGGCATTGGCTAGGAAAATATAAAACCAAGCACAGAGGGTTTGGCAATGCCTTCAGTAAATGAAAACTGAGTTTCTTAATGGGAAGTGTCAGGCACCCTCAACCATAAGTAGTGTTAAAGAGCAGCCTATAATTATGCAAATGAAGAGAGAATGTCCTTGCCAACTGGACCCATTTCTCAAACATTGCCTTCGCTTTTAAGCATCCAGACTAGTTGCAGGAGGTTTAACAAGGTGGTTATAAAATCAGGAGTTGAGTGTGACTGAGCTGCCACTCGCAGCTGTGAATAGCAGAAATCTCTGTTGAGAACTGGCAGGTCAAATTCAACTCTGGTGAGTCCTGGAGAACTGGGACCTGGAAGGGTTTTAGATGGTTTGGTAGTGGAAATTGGTTATCCTCTGTCTATCATATTGTTTGTGTAAACAAGGAGGGAGTTAAAACTGACAGGTTGTGGAAGGCAGTTTTGATGAATGAGGAGTAGAAGGTGTAACCATTGCTACTGGGTTTGGGATTTTGCACTTTCAGCAATGAACTGACCAGGAAACAACTTCTTTCATCTCTCCTACAAATATCATCTGACTCCTGTGAGGTTTCTGCTTTTCTAAAGGAGCAGAAATACCCCAAAGGTGGAAATACATAGCTGCAATACATCTGTGGAGCTGAGAATAGTGGTCGAAGTGTTTTATTTATGAACTCAAGATTAAGGCATTAAGAAAAGTGGCAACTGTGTTTTTGCATTCCCCATATCCTCCTGTGTCATGGACTGGGGACTGTCAAGGGCTGTTAGATATTTTCTCCTGACTGGGTTTTGGTGATTCACAGATTACATCAGGTTGAAAGAGGACTCTCAAAGGTCCCTTCCTCCCAATGCCCAACCTAAACCTACCCTGCTCCACTTCCAAACTACAGCCCCACTCATCCTATCACTCCAAGCCCTTCTAAATAGTCCCTCTCCAGCCTTCCTGTAGGTCTCCTTCAGATATTGAACTGCAGCTCTAAGGTCTCCCTGGAGTCTTCTCTTCTCCAAGTTGAACAGCCCAAATTCTCTCAGCCTGTCTTCATAGGAGAAGTTCTCCAGCCCTCCCATCATCTTGGTGGCTCTCTCCTGGACCCTCTTCAGCAGGTCAATGGCTCTTTTGTGTTGGGACCCCATAGCTGGGCACCAGTACTCCAGATAAGGTTTCACCAGAGCAGAGTGGCAGAATCACCTCTCTTGCTCTGCTGGCCACGCTACTTTTGATGCAGGCCAGGCTACCTTTGGCCCTCTGGGCTGCAACTACCCATTGCCATCGTATCCAGCTTCTTACCCACTAGCATCCCCAAGTCCTTTTCTGCAGGGCTGCTCTCAGATCTCATCATCCCCCAGCCTGGATTGATATTGAGGATTGCCCTGACCTAGCACTTTGCCTTGTTGAACCTCATGAGGCTGTTCTCAGCCCTCCTCTCCAGCCTGTCCAGGTCCTTCTGGATGACATCCCATCCTGCAGTCTCATCAACCACACCACTCAGCTTGGTATCATCTGCAGACTTCCTGAGGGTGCACTCAGTCTTGCTGTCTGTATCACTGATGAAGATATTGAACAGCACTGGTCCCGATACCCTTACTCTCTTCTGCTCTCTCCCTTTGGCACAGTTGGATGCATTAGATGTGGGAGAAGTAGCACTATCTAATTTGTTCTGTGCTCTTGGGATCATCTTGCTTAGGTTTAACAAAGGAGCTCAGAATAGATGCTCTGCAAACCCTCTGGGCTGGGTATCACATGGCAGTTTTCCATACACCGTGACACAGACGGTTCCTGCCAGTCCTCTTTCTGCAGAAGAAAGATGGCAATGTTAGCTAACTCATAAAGCTCCCTGACACCGGGCAGCCACCCAGTTACAGCACTTCAAACCTCCATGGTGCCCTAAATGCTGCTGTTGTTGTTGTTGCCTTGGTGCTCTGTTTCCTCCTTGTGCTAACTCAAAGCTGTTATTGGAGTGCCGGTAGACAGCACAGCATTGGGCGATCAGCGAAGCAGAAGCAGAGATCACAGTGGCAGTTTTACATCTGAAAGACAGTCTCTGCTGTGGGAAATGTCCTGCTGTGGTGGAAAGGTTTCCCTCAGATCTGCTTCACTCTTTCTGTTTTTCCAGGATTTAATCCTTGCTAGAGGAAATGGAGAGTGTCTTTGATGGTTTCAGTCTAGGATTTCAGAGTAATAGAATGTTAGGGGTTAGAAGGGACCTCTGAAGATCATCTAGTCTAAGCCCCCTGCTAAAGTAGGACCATCCAGATCAGGTTGCCCAAGGATTGTGGTGTCCAGGCAGATTTGGCATGCCTCTGGAGAAAGACACTCCACAACCTCTCTGAGCAGCCTGTCTCAGTGCTCTGGCATCCTCAAAGAGGAGGAATTTTCCTTATGTTTATGTGTTCTATTTTGTATCTATTGCTCCTTCTGTCACTGAAGAGCCCAGCCTGGTCCTCCTGACTCTCACCCTTTAGCTCTTGATCAGCATTAATGAGGTACCCTCTCAGTCTGCTCTTCTCCAGGCTAAAAAGCCTCAGCTCTCTCAGCCTTTCTCATAAGCTGGGTGTTCCAGTTCCCACAGCATCTGAGTGGCTCTCTGATAGACTCTCTTCAGTAGATTCCTGTCTCTCTTGAACGGGGGAGCCCAGAACTGGACACAGTACTCCAAGTGTGGTCTCATCAGAGCAGAGTAGAGGGAGGAGGGAACTTCACTCAATCTGCTCTTCATGCACCCCAGGATGCCACTGGCCTTCTTGGCTATGAGTGCACATTACTGGCACATCGTGTTGTGCACCAGCACTTCCAGGTCCCTCTCCAAAAAGCAGTTGTGCAGCAGATCAGCCCCCAACCTGTACTGTTGCATGGGGTTGCTCCAGGGATTTTGTGGTCCAAGCTGCGTGGTAAGTTTTGAGTGTAAGACAGGCTAGGGTATGGCCTGGTAGCTTCTATCTGCAAGAAAAGCCAGCTGAAGTGTTAGGAATAAATTTCTGGTGGGTGCCTGTGCCTGGCCAGGAGGCATTAACACAGCTTGCCGAGGGTGGGGAACAGCCAGAGAGCAGTGAGCGAGTCAATCACTTGGATTTCTGGAGGAGCAAGATAGAAATTACTGAGCAATTGCAGGAGCTAGCAGATGACAAATAGGAATGCCTTCCTCTTAATTTTTCAGCAGATTATCTCATTTTGCACCAGCTCCTCAGCTGCTATAGATCAGACTACTCCCTTGAAGCCTGTGCTGATTTGCACCTGCTACGGATCTGGCAGTGGCATGCTTGATTTTAAAAAGAAAATAATTGTGGTTGTAGTGTAAAATCAGCTTAGTTTTGGATTAGAGAAGCTTTCAGCATTTCAGTCACTCTGGAGGTTGCACGTACCACATGTTTGTGAAGTTGCAGGCTGGCACACACAAACTTTTTTCCTTTCAGGTGGCTGGTTTGGAATATTTTCAGACTTCTCCCTAAGTGTTTTTCTGCATTATTTATTTTGAAAGCAGTGATTTTAAAAAGAATTCTAACCAAACCTATTTGGTCCCATACCCTATCCTTGAGTTTAACTCATTCGGTCCCATCTTGTGGTGTCAGGCAGGGATATGAATATTGTGAGACCTTGGAAGCTCCTGTGTAATTAAGATACATTTTTAACTCTGCCAAAAGAGAACATTTCTTCCCCAGATCAGCCCTCAATAACTCAGTTTGTTAGCTGGTGCTTGGAATGTGATGTAGGCTTCTGTTTCCTACAGTCTCAAGAAAATACTTTGTCTTCTCTCTCCTCCCTCTTTGCCTCTCATCCCTTACCATTATTTACATTTTTTCCCCCCTACATGCAGCTGAAAAGTCAGAGATGCTGCTGTTAATATCCCATTGTGTGTTCCTGGGGTACAGGCATATCCATAGATGGTTTATAGCAAGCACATCATGCCAGGGTTACTTACAACATCCCTGTGATGCAGCTGATTTACATTGGCCCAGGGGAAAGGGTGAACTGGAATTATGAGGAGGCCCTTAAATTTAACCACATCTCCTTCAAGGCAGAGCAAAATATTCATCCCATCCGATAGAAGGGAGAGAGGTGGTTCAACTCCCCCTGCTTTCTCTAAGAAGGCAAAAACAATGCACTGGATATTTACATAGAATCCCCTTAAGGACATCTGTCATGCTGGAGATTAAACTGAATGTCTCTCCCCAGTTTAATGTTCTGCCTCCAGGCAGTCTAAGCCCAATAGGTTTGGTTCCTCTGCTCCAGATCCTAGATTACTAACACAGGCAGGTTTTTTTTTTTTTATTCTTGCCCTTATTTTCCAGAAGCATAGAACCTTTGCTTGTAAATTACTGCCTTTGCGTGGGTTTTTTAGGCCACTTCCACTTAGTGTTTTGGAGCCTGGCCCTGTGCTGGATTTGTGGTTAGTGTTTTTTACATTAACTTCTAGCAGCCACACTGTCCTCGTTTCTATCTCCATATGGTGCATTAGGCAAGTTATTCAGCTAATTTCCTCACGTTCATTGTGAGACACCTCACAGGAGCTGCATTTCCATCCATCACCTTTTATCCAGAAGTTTCTATTGCCTTCAGGACTTGAACTCCAACTGCCTATTAAAAAAAACCAAACAAACAAAAAAAAACCCCAAAAATTAAAACAAACAAACAAACAAACAAAAAAAAACCCCACACAAACTGGCCAGAGAGGGAAACAATTATTTGAATGTTACTATGCTGACTTTTAAAAACAAGTTTACTTTCCTTACTCAGGGAATTGCTCACTTTTGCCATCCTGCTATGATTGAGTCTAGATGTGTGCTGTCTGCAGCAGGGAATCATTTCGTTCAGCCCGCTTGCACGCTGGTTTGCTCACTCTGTGTGGCCTCAATCCTAGC
>WBNM01026471.1:24356-44162 GCA_013399055.1 Ramphastos sulfuratus
CAACCCCCTGCCATAGGCAGGGACACCTCCCACTAGTACAGGTCATTCAAGACCTCATCCAACCTGGCCTTGAACACCTCCAGGGAGGGAGCAGCCACAATCTGCTTGGGGAACCTGTGCCAGTGCCTCACCACCCTCACTGCAAACAACTTCCTCCTAACATCCAGTCTAAATCTCCCCTCTGCCAGTTCAAACCCATTCCCCTTGTCCTGCCATTGCAACACCTTGTAAATAGTCCCTCCCCAGCCTTCCTGTAGGCCCCCTTCAGATCCTGGAAGGCTACTATAAGGTCTCCTCAAAGCCTTCTCTTCTCCAGGCTGCAGAGCCCCAACTCTCTCAGCCTGTCATCACAGCAGAGCTGCTGCAGCCCTCTGAGCATCTTCATGGCCTCATCTGGACCCGCTCCAACACTTCCATGTCCTATTGCCTCAATTAAGGTTGTAACCCTTGTATGAAAGATGAATGGAACAGAATTGCCCATATCTGTGTGTTGCTTATCTGCATGTTGGGTCCTTCTCTGTATGAGCTCTGCCTTGAGTAGAAGGGCAAGCAAACAAAGCTGCTGAACTTGATAGCGTTAGGTAATGGTTGGACTCAATGATCTTAAAGGTTTTCCAAGCAAAGGGATTCTATGATTCAACCTGCTCATAAATTGCAAAGAAATGAACATTAGTATTTGAAGGAAGAAGGAAGCAGAAATTAAGGGTAGTGGTATCCCCCTCAGAGGTATCAGCCCACCAGGCTGCTCAGGGGCAGGAATATCTTTGAAGATATCCCATTGCCCCTGTACTCAGCACTGGTGAGGGCAAACTTTGAATACCNAAACTGGCCAGAGAGGGAAACAATTATTTGAATGTTACTATGCTGACTTTTAAAAACAAGTTTACTTTCCTTACTCAGGGAATTGCTCACTTTTGCCATCCTGCTATGATTGAGTCTAGATGTGTGCTGTCTGCAGCAGGGAATCATTTCGTTCAGCCCGCTTGCACGCTGGTTTGCTCACTCTGTGTGGCCTCAATCCTAGCCCAGGAAGCTTAGCCACAATGGCATTTGGAAATAGGCATTAATTTGTGAAAGAAGATTGATTTGAAGGAGGAAGCTGCAGTGGTTTCCCCAGTAGAAGCACCACTTGGCCAGTTGACTTTACAGCCAGGGATGTGTCTCTATTAATGTAATCAAAGGAAAACAAACAACAGATGCTTTGGACACCTTCTGCAAGATGACATTTCTGGTTCTCAGTCTTCACCAGCTGGCTACAAGCGAGCTAGAATTGAACAGTAACTGCCACCAGTGTTGAAGTTCCCTCTGGCTTCAACAGGAGAGGGTTTTTGTCAGGAACCTTTTGGCAGGTGATTCACAAGGGGAGCAAAAGATTAACTCTGTTAAGTGACTGTTTATCAAGCCAACCTTACTCATCAGATGTAGAGTTCAGTCTTCTGCCAGCAGCTTTCATATTTGTGAGCTGAATGTCCCATCTTGTGGCAAATCCTGCATTCTACAGTGTTCCCTTTGCCCATGTATCCTGAAGGCATTCCCGACAAGTGAGGCAAGTGTGAATCCCCCTTTCTCTCACTGGTTATCCTTCATGGCTTTAGGATACTGTTTAACTGCAAGTCTGATGTGTTATTTTGTTATTTCCATGTCTATTGCCAATTGTGCAAGTCTTAGATCAGGCTCCACGAGTCTTAGATCAAGCTCACCCAGTTAATCCTTTGGCTGCAGTCATTAACGGCGACAGCCGAGCATACCTCATAATGTATCTTCCAAGATGTTTATGGGCAGCTCATGGTCCATATTATGGCTGTGCCACACATACTGTCACTCTTTCCCCTCACTGTCTGCTTGTACTATGAAACTTGGACCTCGCCAGGCAAGTGCAGAACTTACTAGGGGACTTGAAACACCTCATTAGCTATGTGAGGGCTTTCAAGGCTCTTAACAGATTTCTCCATTAAACTCATAAATTTCTCCATAAATTCCATTTTATATTTGAATCTTAGTTAGT
This sequence comes from Ramphastos sulfuratus, assembly GCA_013399055.1. Lineage (NCBI taxonomy): Eukaryota > Metazoa > Chordata > Aves > Piciformes > Ramphastidae > Ramphastos > Ramphastos sulfuratus. The sequence goes on from WBNM01026471.1 coordinate 26,362, forward strand.
GCCACCAACTGTGCCATCATCAATGAATGAATTAAGGCTGTTAGGATGTCTCCTTGCCAGTCCTTCCTATTAAAGCTCAGTTGAACTGGCTTGCAGAGGGGTAGGTGCCTGTATGCACGTCTGCACGCAGCACCTCCAGAGCCCCTCTCTTGTATTCTGACCACATTTCAAGGAGGGCTTTTGCATTCTGTGTCTCTCCAGCTTTTCCTACACATCCAAAGGGCCCTCTCTTTCCATCGCTCTCCTGTGCAGTGCTGCTGTGTGGCTCCTTTATACCTCTATCTAAAGCATCTATATGTCAGCCTCAGAATGGTTCAACTGTGTTGGAGTTGCATTAAAATATAGCTTGGCTGCTGCTTTTTTGTGTGATGAGTCCTGGCACTCAGTCACCACCCAAAACAAGAACACAAATGGTCATACTCAGTGGATCTGTCCAACCTAGAGATGAGGGCAGAAGCTGCAGTGGCAAAAACATTTTCCACATGGTTTGTGCCAGAGTTACCTGAATTATTCATAGAATGGTAAGGTTGGAAGGGACCTCAAGGATCATCTACTTCCAACCCCCTGCCATAGGCAGGGACACCTCCCACTAGTACAGGTCATTCAAGACCTCATCCAACCTGGCCTTGAACACCTCCAGGGAGGGAGCAGCCACAATCTGCTTGGGGAACCTGTGCCAGTGCCTCACCACCCTCACTGCAAACAACTTCCTCCTAACATCCAGTCTAAATCTCCCCTCTGCCAGTTCAAACCCNAGCAAAGGGATTCTATGATTCAACCTGCTCATAAATTGCAAAGAAATGAACATTAGTATTTGAAGGAAGAAGGAAGCAGAAATTAAGGGTAGTGGTATCCCCCTCAGAGGTATCAGCCCACCAGGCTGCTCAGGGGCAGGAATATCTTTGAAGATATCCCATTGCCCCTGTACTCAGCACTGGTGAGGGCAAACTTTGAATACCAGGTCAGTTTTGGGCCATCAGGGCAAGAAGGACATTGAGGTGCTGGAGCAGGTCCAGAGAAGGCTAACAAAGCTGGTGAGGGGTCTGGAGAACAAGGCTGGTGAGGAGTGGATGAGGGAAGTGATGTTGTCTAGTCTGGAGAAAAGGAGGTTGAGGGAAGACTTTCTTGCTCTCTACAGCTTTTTGAAAGGAGGTTGGAGTGAGGTGTCAGTCTCATCTCCCACATACCAGGTGATAGGACAAGAGGAAATGGCCTTGACTTGCATCAGGGGAGATTTAGGTTGGATATTAGGAAAAAATTATTTACTGCAAGAGTGTTAAGGCATTGGAACAGGCTGCCCATCACAGCTCTGGATTCACTGTCCTTGGAGGTGTTTAAAAAACATGTGGACATCTTCTCTAAGGTTACTGTATTCTGTAGTAGTTTATTCTGTCTATACTGTTATATTTAAACTGTAAAAAATACAATTTAATTTTTCTGACTTTCCAAATTCTGAATTTTAGTGAATTTACTCTCTCTCTGGGGCAAGTTTGTAAGAAGTTACTGGGAGAGGGATCCACTCTAACCCATCACACTGTACTCAACCCCTGCATCCTTTCCAGTCTGTTTTTGGGTCCACACAAACTTGTTTACTCTTCATATCATCCTGTGGCAAGGGGTTCTACAGTTCAGCTGAGCCATGTCACAGCACAGCAGCTCTCAGATGCATCTACCAGCTCTGAAGGATCTCTGCTTCTAGGGACTGTGATTCCACCAGTACCCACACTACAGAGATGTGACCAAGGGACACAGTCCAACTCAGAAGGCCCTAGCTAGCTTTGAGAACAGAGTTAATGTCTTTAATTNCACAGTTCAGCTGAGCCATGTCAAAGCACAGCAGCTCTCAGATGCACCTACCAGCTCTGAAGGATCTCTGTTTGCTTCTAGGGACTGTGACTCCACCAGTACCCACCCTACAGAGATGTGACCAAGGGTCACAGTCCAACTCAGAAGTCCCTAGCCTAGCTTTGAGAACAGAGTTAATGTCTTTAATTTATAACTGTAAATACTGAAGATATTCAAGTATGAGTTTCCAAACTACAAAGCTGTAATGAGTCTCAATAACTCAAGAGATACTAACCCAAAGCTGGTACCACATCAGAACTGAGCCTTGTGGAGGTGACATTCACTGAACCTGCTTCTGTAAACCATAACATTTATTCCGTGGCATGAAAAGACACGTGTAGTATTTCAAGGAAGGAATCACAGAAGCACAGAATGTCAGGGGCTGGAAGGGACCTCCAAAGCTCATCCAGTCCAACCTCCCTGCCAGAGCAGGATCACCTACAGCAGATCACACAGGAACACATCCAGGCAGGTTTTGAGTATCTCCAGAGAGGGAGACTCCACACCCCCCTGGGCGGCCTGTTCCAGTGTTCTGGCACCCTCACAGGGAAAAATTTCCTCATGTTTCCATGGAACTTCCTATGCCTCAACTTCAACTTCAACCCATTGCCCTTTGTCTTGTCATCAGGCATCACCCAGCAGAGCCTGGCTCCGTCCTCCCGGCACTCAACTTTACATCTTTATAATCATTGATGAGGTCACCTCTCAGTCTCCTTCTCTCCATGCTAAAGATGCCCAGCTCCCTCAGTCTCTCCTCNGCATTGGAACAGGCTGCCCATCACAGCTCTGGATTCACTGTCCTTGGAGGTGTTTAAAAAACATGTGGACATCTTCTCTAAGGTTACTGTATTCTGTAGTAGTTTATTCTGTCTATACTGTTATATTTAAACTGTAAAAAATACAATTTAATTTTTCTGACTTTCCAAATTCTGAATTTTAGTGAATTTACTCTCTCTCTGGGGCAAGTTTGTAAGAAGTTACTGGGAGAGGGATCCACTCTAACCCATCACACTGTACTCAACCCCTGCATCCTTTCCAGTCTGTTTTTGGGTCCACACAAACTTGTTTACTCTTCATATCATCCTGTGGCAAGGGGTTCCACAGTTCAGCTGAGCCATGTCAAAGCACAGCAGCTCTCAGATGCACCTACCAGCTCTGAAGGATCTCTGTTTGCTTCTAGGGACTGTGACTCCACCAGTACCCACCCTACAGAGATGTGACCAAGGGTCACAGTCCAACTCAGAAGTCCCTAGCCTAGCTTTGAGAACAGAGTTAATGTCTTTAATTTATAACTGTAAATACTGAAGATATTCAAGTATGAGTTTCCAAACTACAAAGCTGTAATGAGTCTCAATAACTCAAGAGATACTAACCCAAAGCTGGTACCACATCAGAACTGAGCCTTGTGGAGGTGACATTCACTGAACCTGCTTCTGTAAACCATAACATTTATTCCGTGGCATGAAAAGACACGTGTAGTATTTCAAGGAAGGAATCACAGAAGCACAGAATGTCAGGGGCTGGAAGGGACCTCCAAAGCTCATCCAGTCCAACCTCCCTGCCAGAGCAGGATCACCTACAGCAGATCACACAGGAACACATCCAGGCAGGTTTTGAGTATCTCCAGAGAGGGAGACTCCACACCCCCCTGGGCGGCCTGTTCCAGTGTTCTGGCACCCTCACAGGGAAAAATTTCCTCATGTTTCCATGGNCCTCACGTTTCCATGGAACTTCCTATGCCTCAACTTCAACCCATTGCCCTTTGTCTTGTCATCAGGCATCACCCAGCAGAGCCTGGCTCCGTCCTCCTGGCACTCACCTTTACATCTTTATAATCATTGATGAGGTCACCTCTCAGTCTCCTTCTCTCCATGCTAAAGATGCCCAGCTCCCTCAGTCTCTCCTCCCTTAATCATCTTTGTGGCTCTGTGCTGAACTCTCTCAATCAGTTCCCTGAGGTCCTTCTTGAACTGAGGAGCCCAGAACTGGACACAGCACTCCAGATCCAACCTCACCAGGGTAGAGTAGAGGGGCAGGTGAACCTCTCTCGACCTACTAGCCACAGCCCTTCTAATTCACCCCAGAATGGCATTGCCCCTCCTGGCCACAAGAGCACATTGCTGGCTCATGGTCAACCTTCCATCAACTAGGACCTCCAGAAAGAAAATCCTTCAATGGTTAGATCCTACATCTGAGCTCAGCCTGCAGGACCAGTTTACTTAACCAAAACTTTGACTGTGCTATTAAGGTGTCCCTTCAAGATTTAATCCAGTTCAAACTAGAAATCTGTATTATTATGCTCTGTGGAAATATCTTACAGAGATTGTGAACCCAAGAGCAGTTGTAGGGGTTGCAGGCTTCACAGGTAGGTATTTCCTTGCTTTGAAGTTTTAAACTCTGTGGCTCTTGAAGTCTCTACAGTCCTTTAGTTGCTCTCTTCCTTTTCAATCACTCTAAGGCTTATTTGGGGTTTTGTTTGTTGGGGTTTTTATTGCTTTTTGTTTTGTTTTTTATAGTTTGAGAGAAATTTAAATATACCAAAGAAGAACCATTTTCAAATGTCAGTAGAATCACAGAATTGTAGAATGTTACAGGTTGGAAGAGACCTCTGAAGATAATTGAGTCCAACTCCCTACCAAAGCAGGATCACCTATGGCAGATCACCCAGGAAAGTATCCAAATGGATCTTGAAAGTCGCTAGAGAAGGAGACTCCACAACCTCTCTGGGCAGCCTGTTCCAGTGCTCCAGCACCCTCAAAGTAAAGAAATTTTTCCTCATCTTGATGTGGAACTTCCTTGTGTTCTAATTTGTATCCCTTGTCCCTTGTCCTGTCAGAGGACACCATTGAAAAGAGCCTGGCCCCTTCTTCTTGATTCCTCTACTCCAGGTATTCATAAACATTAATAAGGTCTCCTCTCAGTCTTCTCTTTCCTGGACTAAACAGCCCCAGGTCTCTCAGCCTTAATGAGGTTTTAAACCAAATAGATGGGTTTAAAACCTCATTAACAGTAACAAAGGTGTGAAGAGCACATCTTGAATGTCCAGATTGCTGCTCCCTGCAAATCTACAGAAGTTCTGGGACTGCAGTGTGTCCTTGTGACCAAGAGAGCCAATAGCATCCTGGGGTGCAACAAGAAAAGTGTGGCCAGCAGGGCTAGGAAGGTTCTTCTCCCCCTATACTCTGTCCTGGAATACTGTGTCCCATTTTGGGCTCCTCAGTTCAGAAGAGACAGGGACTTGCTAGAAACAGTCCAGTGGAGAGCCACAAGGATGACTGGGGGACTTGAGCATCTTCCTTACCAAGAGAGACTGAGAAACCTGGAGCTGTTGAGTCTGGAGAAGAGAAGGCTGAGANGACTACCCTAGGGGATCCTGCCTTGGCAGGGAGAATCATAGAATCAAGCAGACTGGAAGAGATCTCCAAGATCATCCAGTCCAACCTATCACCCAGCCCTATCCAATCAACTAGACCATGCCACTAAGTGCCCATCCAGTCTTTTCTTGAACATCTTCGGGGACAGTGACTCCACCACCTCCCTGGGCAGCCCATTCCAATGCCAATCACTCTCTCTGTCAAGAACTTCCTCCTAATATCCAGCCTATACCTCCCCTGGCACAACTGGATGACCTCTGGAGGTCCCTTCCAACCTCTAAGGTTCTGTGATTCTGCATGTTTAGGCACACTGCAGGCTTGCAGCAGCTGGGAGTACAGCCTTGCCTTTTCAGCAGAGCATATGCTAACCCTGGCAAAGACTTTCCAAGCCCAGATTGTGAACTGCTTACAAGGATGAACAGCTACTCAGAAGCTAACTGCTTATTGATTTCACTGGCTTGTTAGGTGGAGGACTCCTTTCTGGTGAGCATACAGGGTTGGCAGTGCAGCCCTTAATTTTTATTCTGTAAGTAGCTGCTGGTGGGTTCCCTTGGTGCTGTGAATGGTCAGCATTTTACAGTGGCTGACCAGAGCGGCTGATGAGATCTGAGACTCTCGTCAGACCCCACATGGAGNATCAATAACTTCTAACACCAAGAGGAGAGAGAAAAATTCCTTTTACCTCAACTGCCTTACCTTCCTCTGAGGAGTTGTTCCTTCAACTCCAAAGCAGCAAAATCAACCAGGCAGTTCTGTTTCACCAAGCCATCAAAAGTTATAAAAGTCAGTTATATAAACGTTCAAATCTGGTGACATTTTGATTCCAGCACTGTGTGGGCAGCCTGGTTTACAGCAGAGCTTTTCTAAACAGGCAATCCAGTTTTCCAGGTAATTAAAAGTGTTTGCACAGGCTAGCAGATTTATCTTTTGAAACCATTTTAGCACTAGTGCTCTCCAGAGTGGTATCAGTTGACACAGTGCATAATCTAGAAGAGACTAATTGCTGCATGATTTCTAATTTTTCTGCAGTCATGTAAATGAGCTGAAGGCTGCGCAGGTGGAGCCTATTAGAGTGAATGATTTTGCTCTCACGTTGTTATCTTCATTTGCTGTTGTCTTATCAGCTCAAAGGAGGAAATCTGCTGCCGTGAAAAGCAGGCAAGGGAACAATGTCTGACTGAAAAGTCTTGTTTCATTATTTTTTAATTCATCCAGTACTACCTGCCTAATGCAGTTTTCTGATTACCATGCCAGGCAGCCAGTAATGCAGTTTTATTCAAATAAGGGAAGCAGTGCTTTAATTTAAGCTAAGAAATCATCCACATTTCTTACCAGGCAACAAGGATTGTGATTCAATAATACATGAATTTAATAATGCATAATGGTAGACTTTGCAGGTACTAAATAGCAATATCAGAATGAATTAGTATGCTGTGTTATTCTAGGGGAGTCCATCTCCTTTGCACATGTGCTCCTTCTCTGCCTCTGCTTTGCTTTTCCTTGAGCGATTTCACTCTCAAACAGGCTGTGCTTTAGTCCCAGAAACACACCACTGCAGATCTCCTAAACCCCCTTTTGGCTGTGCCTTATAACAGACCATGTGCAGCTGTCCCATGGTGTGCAGAATCATAGAATGGTAGGAGTTGGAAGGGACCTCTGGAGAACATTGAGGTCAACTCGCCTGCCAAAGCAGGATCACCTAGAGCAGGTCACACAGGAACTCATCTAAGGAAGGAGACTCCACAACCTCTCTGGGCAGCCTGCTCCTGGACTCTGGCACCCTCACACCAAAGAAGCTTCTCCTCATGTAGAGCTGGAACTTCCTGTGTTCAGTTTGTATCCATTGCCCTTTGTCCTATCACAGGACACCACTGAAGAGATTGGCACCTTAATCTTGACAACCACCCTTCAGATATTCATGAACAGTAATGAAGTCTCTTCTCAGTCTTCTCTTTTCCACACTACAGGGCCCCTGGTCTCTCAGCATTTCCTCATCAGACAGGTGCCTCACTCCCTTAGCCATCCTGGTAGCCTTCTATTGGACACTCTCCAGTACATCCCTGTTCATCTTGAACTGGGGAGCCCAGAACTGGGCACAATGCTCCAGATATGGCCTCACCAGGGCAGAGTAGAGGGGAAAGAGAACCTCCCTTGGTCTGCTGGCCACACTCTTCTTAATGCACCCCAGAATACCAGTGGCCTTCTTGGCCACAGGGGCACAATGCTGTCCCATGGATAACTTACTGTCCCCCAGGACTCCAAGGTCCTCTCTATGGAGGCATCCTTGATAGCTGTGCTTATTTCAGTTGAAAAGGACATTGTCAGCACAGTCAGAGAGAAGCACTCAGATGTACATGGAGAGGACCTGCTGCTTGAGAAAAGAGGATTTCCTGTGAAAGCACATCAGCAACTGCAGAGCAAGGAGGGAAACCAAAAAGAAATCCATGGGCCTGATTCTGCTGTCACCAAAAGTGTTTGTAGATTGCGGTTAGTTTCCACTCTGCAGCCCTCCAAAATGTCCCCTCAGTGGAATCCTATTCATCTAAACAGCATCAGTCCTGGTTCACACTGTCCTTGGAGTAAAATTTCTGCCAGTGCCCTGCAGATTATTCAGCCTGAGAGGGTTTTTCAGAACAAGCTCAACTTCCATCATTTGTGCTCTTTGTACCTTCCTTGCATTTCACTCATCACAAGCAATAAAAACTTACCGATCGCTTTCACTTTTATTTACAATCCAATTAATTCCCTGGCACAATGACATCCCATTTAGGTTTGTGACACTGCAGTGAATTGCTCTGATATTTTTTTTTGCTTGTTTTTGTAAGCAACCTATTTCCTTCCTCTTTTATTAAAAAAATATTGGTTTTTAAAGTTTTTTTTCATTATTTTACTTTAATTTTATTATTAATTTAATTCATTATAATTTTTCTTTTTATTTATTCAGTTTTATTATTTTTTACTTATTCTATTTTATTTTTTACTTAGTTTATTCTGCTTTATTTTTGCTTATTCTATTTTATTTTATTAATTCTACTGTTATATTTTGTATTTAATGTTATTTTATTTGATTATTGTATTATTTGTTTTAATCTTTCCTTTTGCTTTCCCCCTTTCCTCCCCTTCATGCTTTTCCCCCTTTCCTCCCCTTCTTGCTTTTCTCCTTTTTTTTTTCCTCTTTCTTTTCTACTTCTTCTGTNTTTCTTACTAACATCCAGTCTGAACCTACCTACTCCTAGTTGTGCTCCATTTCCTCCAATCCTATCACTACCCAACACCCTAAAAAGTCCCCCACCAGCTCTCCTATAGGCCCCCTTCAGATACTGGGAGGCCACAATAAGGTCTTCTCGGAGCCTTCTCTTCTCCAGACTGAACAGCCCCAACTTTTTCAGTCTGTCCCCATAGCAAAGCAGCTCCAGCCCTCTGATCATCCTTGTGGCCCTTCTCTGGACACCTTCCAGCATGTCCACTTCTCTCTTGTAACAGGAGCTCCAGAACTGGATGCAGTACTCCAGGCGGGGTCTCAGCAGAGAAGAGTAGAGGGGCAGAATCCGCTCCCTGGCCCTGCTGCCCACACTGCTCTTGATGCAGCCCAGGATACAATTGGCTCTCTGGGCTGCAAGTGCACTCTGACAGTTTGTGTTGAGCTTCTCATCCACCAGTACCCCAAGTCCTTTTCTTTGGGGCTGCTCTCAAGCCAGTCCTTACCTAGCCTATGTACTAACTGTGTGTAGCTGCTACATGCCTATGTTTGCACACATACAAGGAGTATGTGGGGATTTTGAAGAACAGAAAAAGATTAAAATCTGTTCCTTTTACGTTCAGGACATTTTGCTTAGATTAGATTTCTTTTTGACAACAAATTATGCTCATCCTCTGCAGACAGAAGCTCACTTAAACTTGTAAAATAGACTTCCTCTTCTATTGTCCTGCTCAATAAACCTCTTGTTCCATTGTGAAATCAGTGGGAGTCTTCCCCAGGGACGAAAGCAGAATGTGGAATTCATTACGTATCACCCAGTGCCCCGTGTGGAGTGCTCATCTGGATTCCTCCAACACAAAAACGTGCTTTATGCCATTGCAGGGGGGTTTGAGAATTTTGAAGTAAATCCAGCTCAGAGCTGGTATATCAATGGCAAATCCTCTTAGCTCTGGTTACAGGAGATCAGGATGTTATTTCAGCAGTCATATTTGGGAGCTGTTCCATTAACACCTACAACAGTAGATGTGGATATATATTTGGCTGGTGTTTAGGAGGATCTGTTTGATGACTTCTCCTGAAGACAGGGATTTAAATTCTGTTCTTATTTGCACCTGTGCATCTCCATGGAGTTTGCTAGTTTAATATTTCTATCATACCATCATCTCTTTGCCAAGGCAGGGACATTTAGCTCAGTGGAGACACTCTTTGTCTTAAATCATCCATATTATATCCTGTTAACACTCTCATATTCCTAAAATGTTCTTATTCAGAGGTGCAGTCTTTCAATATGGATTTATTTCAGGGACTAGTCCAGCTTACTGGTGTCAGCTTATGAGATGCAATGCTGCCCTTTTCCTTCACCTTGGAGCTCACAACTTGTAGCCCACAACTTGTAGCCCTATTCCTTGGCTAGTAGCCCGTTTATGGAGAAGGTTATAGAGTCAGGCAAGGAGGGTTTTTTTTTTTAGGCCACCATTCACAGGGGAAGATGTGAGGAGGATTTCAAAACAATCATTCCTTCCTGTAGCAAGAAATAATGTTTTGTGGAGTGTTTGTGGGGTGTCTTGTAAGTTAAGAGTTGCTTGGCTGCTGCTGGATTTGGAGAGGTGGGTAGCATAGTGGGGGAATGTGCTTAGAAACCATTAACAACCTGAATGGTACAAATGGCAGAAACAGAGGCACAGCTTAGCCAGACATAGCTGTGCTGGGTAGCAAACATGGAACAAAGGCTCAAACAATTCTCTTATGAAGACAGCCTGGAGAAGAGAGGACTCTAGGGAGACCTTAGAGCAGCCTTCCAGTACCTGAAGTGGACCTGCAGGAAGACTGGAGGAGGACGGTTTGGAGGGGCTTGTAGTGATAGGATGAGAGGTAATGGATTGAAACTGGAGCAGGGCAGATACAGGTTGGACATCAGGAGGAAACTCTTTACAATGAGAGTGGTGAGACACTGGAACAGGCCCCCCAGGGCTGTGGCTGAGGCCCTGTCCCTAGAGACACTGCAGATGAGACTTGCTGTGCCCCTGAGCAGCCTGCTGTAGTTGGAGGTGTCCCTGCTGAATGCAGGGGAGTTGGACAAGATGACTTTCGAGGGTCCCTTCCAACTCAATGCAATCTGTGAATCTGTGAGAGCCAACCAGAGAGGTGCCTTTCTCTGGCAAGCCCTATTTAGAGGGTTGTCAAAGCTGGATTGTGACAGTGCAGAAAGTGACATTTCCTATATTCTCTTGGTACATTGAATGTGGCACAACTTTCTGGGGTTTATGACTGTATCTCAGAAATGAGCTGAGCAACAACTTTAACATATTAGTATTTAACGACTTCTAATTCTTGCTTGCTAGCCAAACAACTTTCATCAGCTCATCTGAAAGCCTTGAAGGGCATGGACATTTCAGCTGGTGAGTGCTATGTTGGCTTACTGGCGGGGTGCAAGTTCTGCTACCCTATTTCTTGCTTTGGGTTTGCAATGAGTTGTCAGAAGGTCTGTATTCTAGACAGCTGCAGAGATGAGAGGTATTTCTGTGTCTCTAAGCCTCATGTGTTACCTAGAAAAGGAAAGGAGGGTTGCCAGGGGATGTTTACCTCAGTGGTAACAGTGTTAGCCATGGAGCAGAAGGAATGGTAGAGAATTAATTATAAAAAAATCAGAGAATCATTTCAGTTGGAAAACACCTCTAAGATCAGTGAGGCCAACCACTATCTAACTTCAAGTCTGATCCCAGTCCATGTCCCTCAGCACCACATCTCTCTGTCTTGTAAACATCTCCAAGGATGAGGATTCCACTGCCTCTCTAGGGAGCCTGCTCCAGTACTTAAGAACTCTTTCAGTCAAGAAGATTCTTCTAGTACCCAAACTAAACTTCCCCTGCTGCATCTTGAGGCTATTTCCTCTTGTCTTATCACTTGTTCCTAGGGAGAAAAGACTGACCACCACCTGGTTCCACCCTCCTTTCAAGCAGGCTTTTTGTGTAAGGAGACCTGTGTGATGAACCCCTTATACAATTTAAAGCACTTTTTAAATAAGTGCTTTTAAACACCAATGAGGAGGTAAATTTAATTTAATCTGTTATGATCCTGGCATTCTTGATAAGCATTTCTTATGCTCTATATAAGAAATTCCCTAATGAGCTGACTTTCTGTCCATGTTGTCAGCTCATCCATCTCTTCTAACCATGAACCTTCTTATACTTGATTTTCTGCATTTGCTTTTGTAGTTCTCTTGATCTCTCAGTTCCTGGAGACATGTTCAAAGACAATACTCAGTTTCCCTCTAAAGAGCAAGTCCTCATGGCTGTGGGAATAACCATGGCAATATGGCTATTAAGGAATGTCATATCCATGAAGGCATATTAAAGAGTTTTTAAGTAGATGGCTGCTTTTCCCAAGAAAGATTGGGCCAGATGATCCTCGAGGTCCCTTCCAACCTGGTATTCTGTCATAGGTTATTTTTAGTGTATTACTCTATCTCAGCTAATCTCATGATTTCTAGATGACTGTCCTGTGATTCTGAGATGCAAGAGACATCTCAGGGGCTGGAAGGGACCTCCAAAGCTCATCCAGTCCAACCCCCTTGCCAGAGCAGGATCATCTATACCAGATCACACAGGAACACATCCAGGTGGGTCTTGAATACCTCCAGAGAGGAAGACTCCACAACCCCCCTGGGCAGCCTGTTCCAGTGATCTGTCACCCTCACAGGGAAAAAAAAATTCCTCATGTTTACATGAAAATTCCTCTGCCTCAGCTTCCACCCAGTGCCCCTTGTCCTGTCACTGGGCATCACCCAGCAGAGCCTGGCTCCAGCCTTTTGGCTCTCACCTTTACATATTTATAAACATGAATGAGATCCTCCCTTAGCCTCCTCTCCAAGCTCCAGCTCCCTCAGTCTCTCCTTGTAAGAGAGATGTTCCATTCCCTTCATCATCTTTGTGATTCTGTGCTGGACTCTCTCAAGCAGTTCCCTGAGATCCTTCTTGAACTGAGGGGCCCAGAACTGGACAGAATATTCCAGATGTGGCCTCACCAGGGCAGAGGGGATGTGGAGGAGAACCTCTCTCCACCTACTAACCACTGACTTTGTAATACACCCCAGAATGGCATTGCCCCTCCTGGCCACCAAAGCACATTGCTCGCTCATGGTCAACCTCCCATCAGCTAGGACCCCCAGTTCTCTAGCAGGTCAGTCCCCAGCCTATACTGATACTTGTTTCTTGTGTGTGTGTTTTGGACTCAGCCTCTCCCTTCTTCTTTTCCTGTAAGTTTAACCTTGAGTCCTTGACTTGACAGTTCAGGAAATTTTGTAGAGGGTAGGCATCACAGCACTCTCTTCAGGGAAAAGACAGCACACTCTGAGAGCCCTTAGAAGGCTCAGGTAGAGGACCTCCTCTGTTGAGTGATAGAGCTCCAAGAGGAGGTNAGGTTATTTTTAGTGTATTACTCTATCTCAGCTAATCTCATGATTTCTAGATGACTGTCCTGTGATTCTGAGATGCAAGAGACATCTCAGGGGCTGGAAGGGACCTCCAAAGCTCATCCAGTCCAACCCCCTTGCCAGAGCAGGATCATCTATACCAGATCACACAGGAACACATCCAGGTGGGTCTTGAATACCTCCAGAGAGGAAGACTCCACAACCCCCCTGGGCAGCCTGTTCCAGTGATCTGTCACCCTCACAGGGAAAAAAAAATTCCTCATGTTTACATGAAAATTCCTCTGCCTCAGCTTCCACCCACTGCCCCTCGTCCTGTCACTGGGCATCACCCAGCAGAGCCTGGCTCCAGCCTTTTGGCTCTCACCTTTACATATTTATAAACATGAATGAGATCCTCCCTTAGCCTCCTCTCCAAGCTCCAGCTCCCTCAGTCTCTCCTTGTAAGAGAGATGTTCCATTCCCTTCATCATCTTTGTGATTCTGTGCTGGACTCTCTCAAGCAGTTCCCTGAGATCCTTCTTGAACTGAGGGGCCCAGAACTGGACAGAATATTCCAGATGTGGCCTCACCAGGGCAGAGGGGATGTGGAGGAGACCCTCTCTCCACCTACTAACCACTGACTTTGTAATACACCCCAGAATGGCATTGCCCCTCCTGGCCACCAAAGCACATTGCTCGCTCATGGTCAACCTCCCATCAGCTAGGACCCCCAGTTCTCTAGCAGGTCAGTCCCCAGCCTATACTGATACTTGTTTCTTGTGTGTGTGTTTTGGACTCAGCCTCTCCCTTCTTCTTTTCCTGTAAGTTTAACCTTGAGTCCTTGACTTGACAGTTCAGGAAATTTTGTAGAGGGTAGGCATCACAGCACTCTCTTCAGGGAAAAGACAGCACACTCTGAGAGCCCTTAGAAGGCTCAGGTAGAGGACCTCCTCTGTTGAGTGATAGAGCTCCAAGAGGAGGTAAGCAAGTTGAAGTTCATCAGGGAATGTGAGAAAGAGAGAATCTTGAAGTCACATTGTGGCCCCTCTGAGAGGAAATCTGAGAGGCAAACTGAGCTCCCTGTGCTGCTCATCCTCTGACTAGACATGGTGACTGAGAAGGTGGTGGGCAATGGCAGGTCCAAGGGACACCACAGGCATCGCTGCCCCACCTTCCTGGCTGCCTTTGCAAAACAGGCAGCAAAAGGGAAGCAGAAGGATGATAGCTCGCTCAGACTGAAGCAGCTGGCAAGGTTTACTCAGCCCAGACCCCACCTCAAAACCCCTTCAGTTAAGACTAAAAGAAGGGTCATTGTCATGGCTGACTCACTTCTGAAGGGAGTGTAGGGCCTAATGAGGAGGCCAGACCCATGCCTTGGGGAATTCTGCTGCTTGTCAGGGGCCTGGGTCAATGGTGTGAGGAGAAAGCTTCGTGCAGCCCTTAGACTACTGTCTGCTGCTGATCTTTCAGGTAGGCAGTGAGGAGGTAATGAAGGGAAATCCAAGGGCAATGAAGAGAGACTTCAGGGCCTGAGGACAACTGGTTAAGGCCAAGTTGTCATGGGTTCATGTAGCTCCTGCTTGACAAACATGGTCTCCTTCTGTGACAAGGTGACCTGATTAGTGGGTGCCGGAAAGGCTGTGGGTGTCATGTGTCTGAATTTTAGTAAAGCCTTTGACACCATTTCCCACAGCATCCTCCTGCAGAAACTGGTTGCTTCTGGCCTGACTCACAGAACATTAGAGGTGGGAAGGGACCTCCAGAGATCATCCAGTCCAACCTCCCTGACAAGAAAGGATCCCCTAGGGTAGTTTGCACAGAAACACATCCAGGTGGGTTTGGAAAGTCTCCAGAGAAGGAGACTCCACAACATCTCTGGGCAGCCTGCTCCAGGGCTCTGTCACCCTCACTGTCAAGAAGTTTCTCCTCATGTTGAGGTGAAACCTTCTCTGTTCCAGTTTGTAGCTGTTGCTCCTTGGCTTATTGCTGCTGACCACCCAAAAGAGATTGGCCACATCCACTTGACACCCACCCCTCAGATATTTGTACATATTGATCAGATCTCCTCTCAACCTTCTCTTCTCCAGACTAAACAGCCCCAGGGCTCTCAGTCTCTCTTGGTAGGGGAGATGCTCAAGTCCCTCACTCATCCTCATGGCTCTCTGCTGGACGCTCTTTGTAGCAGGTCCCTCTCTCTCCTAAACTGGGGAGCCCAAAATCAGACACAGTATTCCAATGGGTGTATGCTTCACTGGGTTAAAGACTACCTGGATAGGCAGGCCCTAAGAGTGGTGGTGAATAGAGTTAAATCCATTTGGCAACCAGTCACAAGTGCTGTTCCCCAGTGTCACTACTGGAGCCAGTCTTGTTTGATACCTATGTGGATGAGGTGATTGAGTGCACCTTCAGTAAATTTACAGAGTACAGTCAGTTGTGTGGGAATGTTGATCTGCTTGAGGGTAGGAAGGCTCTGTAAAGTGTCTGGACAGGCTGGATTAATGGCCTAAGGTCAGTTGTATGAGGTTTAACAATGCCAATTGCTGGGTCCTGCACTTGGGCCACCGTGACTGAGGGAGCTGAGGATGGTTAGTTTGAAAAAGAGGAGGCTGAGGGGAGACCTCATGGCTGTCTACAGCTACCTAAAGGGACACTGTGGAGAGGCTGCTGCTGATCTCTTCTCACAGGTAATTGAAGACAGAACAAGGGGGAGTGGCCTCAAGCTGAGACTGGGAAGGTTGAGATTACATATTAGCAAAAGGTTTTTCAGGGAGAAAGTGGTCAGGGACTGGAATGAGCTGCCCAGGGAGGTGCTGGAGTCACCGTCCCTGGAGGTGTTCAAGAAACCTGTGGACATGGCACTTTGAGACATGGTTTAATGGCCACAGTGGTCTTAGGTAGACAGTTGGACTGACTGATCTCAGAGGGCTTTTTCAACAGGACCAATTCTATGAACCTATGATTCTTTGCCTTCGTGGAAGAGCTCAAGTCTCTCTTAACTCCCCGGTGTGGAGAAATAAGATAGATTTTGTAAAAAAGGAGGTCAGTTAATCTGCAAGGGAAAAAGAAATAGAGGAGAGGGCAGATAAAATGAGAGGCATAAAGTGAAGGTGAAGAGGGGATGGAGTCAAACAGCTTTGGGGAGCAGAAGGCTAGTCACAGTTTTTCTAAGGAAGATGTTTCTGCGTATCCAGAAACTTCTGTGTTGGCAGTGTCTATAGCTGCTCTGCAAGGTTCCTTCTCTGGATCTAGCCTTCTGGGGGAGGGGGTTCCCATCTGGAGCTTGTTAGGTTTGGAGTGCAGCAGCTGTCTCTGGCACTTCTCTGAATCCATGGGGAAGAGTAGGCGAGTGGTTTGTCTGGGTCTTGGTATTTCCTTTCCTCCCAACACACTCATTTCCCCTGCTGTATCTTGTGCCGCTCCTGCTAAGTCTCCCCCTTGCTTCCCTCAGTATCTTGGCAGTGTGTGACAGGGCTGAAGTGACACGATCAGGAGCTACTGCTTCCTTGATTGTTCCATGGGCACACCAGGAATGTTCTGGAGCAACTCGAATTAAAGATAAAACACTCCAGTCGAAGGATGAAGCAGTGAATTATAAAATCACAGTTAACAATCTTTTTAAAGGACAAAGTTGTACAGGGTTTGAGTGACAAGATTCCTTCTTAGTGCACAAGTCTCCACTTCATAATTTGATCTCCAGATGGCTGTGATTATTCTCAATCTGGAAAAAGTATATTAATGGAGGGGGTTTGTTGGGTTTTGTTTTGTTTTAATTGCATGTGATATGAATTCCCTTCATAATTGAAGCTATCAGTTTTTCTTCATTGTGTCCAAAGATAAATTCACTAGGGAATTGTAGACCCTTCCTACCAGACACGATTGATGTCCTCTTCTCAGCTTGTCAACTGCATCATTTTGAAGTGCAGGGTAACTTTTTTTTTTTTTTCTTTAAATAACCAGGTTGATAAGAGAAAGACTTGTTGAAATTGTTTAGAGCAGAAACTCTGTACAGAGAGAATTATCTACCCTGTAAGAAGAGGACTGCCTTGTACTGTGCAGGAATGGTTGCAGGAAAGGAAAAACCATGTACCAGTGTATGCTGAGGCATATACTGGATGAGCAGAGACTCCCCTAATGTTCTGGTCCCCCCCAGTTCAAGAGGGACATAGAACTGCTGGAGAGAGTCCAGCACAGAGCCACAAAGATGATTAAGGGAGTGGAACATCTCTATTACTAGGATATACTGAGGGAGCTGGGGATCTTTAGCTTGGAAGAGCGGAGACTGAGAGGTGACCTCATCAATGTTTATAAAGATGTAAAGGGTGAGTGCCAGAAGGATGGAGCCAGGCTCTGCTGGGTGATGCCCAATGAGAGGACAAGGGGCAATGGGTGGAAGCTGAAGCATAGGAAGCTTCATTTAAACATGAGGAGGAATTTTTTCCCTATGAGGGTGACAGAGCACTGCAACAGGCTGCCCAGGGGGTTGTGGAGTCTCCCTCTCTGGAGATATTCAAGACCCACCTGGATGTGTTCCTGTATGGTCTGGTCAAGGTGATCCTGCTCTGGCAGGGGGCTTGGACTGGATGAGCTTTGGAGGTCCCTTCCAGCCCCTGACATTCTGTGATTCTGTGGTATCAATGGAGAGGAATCTGTGGGAGGGAGACTGGCTTGTTTCAATAGGAGAAGAGGGAAAAGGAACAAGAGTAATTATTCTAAACCTAAAATTTCTATACTTTGAAAGTAAAGCAGCCCCTTTCTTCTTTTTTCTTTTTTCTTCCCCTTTGGACTATGACTTGCTTGATTTTGGTGTCTCCTGGCTCTGTTCTCTTCTTGGAAGGCGAGGAAATGAGATGCTAAGAGAAGAGCATTTATGCTTTCTTGCACAGCTCTCACTTGTCCCTCCCCCCAGTATCTGCTCTAACAAGCCATGTAGGTGATCCTTCTTTTCTGACTGGCAGGTTACAAAGCCTCTTTG